>JAVXUO010001857.1:0-48403 GCA_033065855.1 Escallonia rubra | reverse complement strand
TGCTCAGATACCACGACACGAAACCATTCACACCCATAAAGGTCTGGTTCTTGAACTTTCAATAGAAACCTACTCATAGACTGATCCACGTTTCGATCGATAGCCTTTATGTGGTTGACCGTCATCATTTTCAGTCTCTCCTTGGGTTCAGCAAAACCTCATTGATAAAAAAATGGAGCAAAAATATCTTGGATTAGCCCAAATTGATGGGCAAACTGGTAAGGAGTATATCTCTCAAAGCTACACATTGTTGAAGGTGTGTTAGTTATATAACCACCAACGTGCTAAAATCTCCCGCATAGAAAGTCTGCCCAAGTAATTAATTCTTACAAGCTCCCATTTTGTAGGACATGTCATCCGATTCAAAGGAGGACAATTCCCTAAGCCAAGTAGGACCAAAAGACCGGGCAAAGAAACTTTGAGGTCACATAATTTCAGCAAAAGTGAAGAAGAATCAAAGGCAAAAACTTAAGGTATGAGAGGCGGTTTCACCAAAGGATAACCGATGGCCATACATGAGGTAAGGAAAAGAAGTATGAAAAATTGTTGGCAGAAATTCTGGAATAGCTGAACAAGCCAGGATGAGCTAGAAAGTGTCACCCATACTCCAGTGAATCTCTTTTGTCACCATGGTGTACATTGCCCTATGCAAACTACCTAAAGCCAGAGGACCAAGGAAATATACTTTCCCATGGGCCTATGCAATAGCCAGATTAATGTATTCTTTTGTAAGCGATAGGCTCGCTATAAAAAAACATGCCTCAGTAGCCAGATCAACAAGAAGGCAGCGAATTCATGGATATCTGGTTGCCTAGTACTACTAGAGTTACTCTTGAATGATCAATTGAAAACCTCCAAGTACTTTTGAGTTACTGGAGAAGCTTCAAAAACTATACCGGAATGGTGGTAACTGACTAGGGCATTAGCATGTTTGTTGATTAGCAGAAGCCCGATTGGAGTAGATATGTCGTAGACATGAAGGCATTTGCCTTAAACATGAAGGCATTTGTAATGGTAGACCAGAAGTCGAAAGACGCACCTAAAAACCATCTATCTACTTTTAGGGGATTTTTGGACATATGGATCAGTTCAAAGATACCTTGAGCTCTCCATTGATCGGCGTAAACAGCTGATAATCTATGAATCCATGCTTCCTAGTAAGAGTCAAGAACGATGGGACAAGACCGAATCAATAGGCCAATTGTTGACCATCTGATCCGCTCCAAGTTGGGTTTGTGGAGCAACATGGTTTTTAAATCATCTATAGTGTACCCAGGTAAAGGAGAGGTCCTTTAGATAGAGGGACCTAAGATGTGTGGGTTAAGAGCTTTCGGGTTCTTCTTAGGCGTAATCAGAACATGACGATCCATGGGAGCAACGTAATCCTTAAGTGCTCGTATGTCCCATCGATGGTGAGCTGGGAAAAGAACACCATTCCTTTATCACCTTTTGGGATTGATTTTCTTTCCCATAGTTGTCAAAGGAGGTACGGTGAGTGATGAGAGAAATCACAAGAAGTACACAAGAAAGATGAATTAAGGTGATGAGAATGAAGAAATAAGGTTGATGATAATAGAGTTCTATTATAACTCAGATAAGGAGTCCTATAATAACACAATTCTTTCGAGTAGTTGAGTAATGGTAGGTAACTGCCCAAAACATAAAGGTGAAATTGATTGACTCGTACGAACAAGGTTCACTAGTCAAGGGAGGCAATGTTGACCTGTAAAAGAATAGCTCAGCCTTGGCCAATGAATTATGCACACCTGTGCATGAAAAGGCTAACAAGTAAATGTTGTTAAAATAAGTACAGTTAGAGGCTAATACGTCATTAATAATTATGCAATGGCAGTTTATGGCAGTTTAGATAATGATGCAAAAACGGTTTACGACGGTTCAGATTTTCACAGAACGTGAGGCCTACAACGCAACTTTTGGCAGCACATGGACAATTCATGTCAAAGGCAATGAATGAAAATTAGTACAGCTGTCGATAAGAGAGAAAAGATCGACAATAACGGTTGTAAAAGATAAAGACTGACACTTTCTTTTTGAAAGAAATTGAAGTAAGCGGATTGGAGCGAACAGTTATGACGAAGTAAAATAAAAGGAGGAAGAGGGATTGTCAGAAGGGATCATCAAACACACAACCCAACAACATGACTTGACTTCAAGTCTCATTATCTTTCTTTCTTTCTTTCTTTAACATTTTGTGAATGCTTTGGTTGATCTTGCCTCATATCGATAGAGGCCCTTGTGTCCATTACAACCATCACTTCATTTGTACAAGTTGTCTTTTGTACTGGTTGCGCGGTCTGTAACTTTGATCGTCCATTTACTCAAACTTTCCGTTTTTATTAAAGTTCCATTTCGTTTTATTAAAGTTTCTCATTTAGAGAAGTCTTCAAACTAGATTTCGAAAAGAACTCATATTAATTGGAGTTTGCCATCCAGCGCAAACAATATAAATGAAGAGGAATCTAATCATTTTCAAATAGATAATTTGATCTGTGATCTAGTGGTGAAGAATTTCGAGCACGGATGCGATTTCTAAGTATTAACTGGACAACACTTTGCAACACTAAAGTGAATGCTAACCTATGTCTTCAATCTTTGTATTTGATAGTATTCTTTCTCATAAGCGTATAGGGTAGATATGACATTGTGAGTTTTGGTTGTATAGATTTTGACCCACTTTAGACTGTATATGTTGAGCTTTGATTGGAATAAAGAATTTTTAACCAAAAATAAATATCATGCGCTGCGTCAAATAGTTGTGACAAGTTCTTTTCTACTAATATTATTTTCCGCAAGAAGGGGAGAAGGTAAATGCACAGAAACTTTGTGACAAGTTCTTTTCTACTTATATTATTTTCAAGCTTCCCACACAGTTCTCGAGGCATTAACAGTATTATTACGACGAGGAGCCTAGTAGTCATGGTATTCATCACATCCATAGTAGAGTCAAACCCGTCCACAACCATGTTACACTTCTCCCATTAGCGCTTATGATGATGTTGTTATGGCACCATTCTTATTGTCAATCATGTACTTCGTTAACTAGTTATCACTGTGTCCAGCATCGATTAATCGCTTGAACTGTTACACTGTCTCAAATGAGTACTCCTATACAGAATCTTGATTAAGGCATAACATGTGGATCCAAGAGGAAAGTAACATAAGGAATGGTTCTTGTTTTAGGATAAATGAAGCATAGTGGCTACTAGGATAAAACTTCGTGCTCCAAGCTAATCATTTCATTCAAGCTGCAATTGAATTGAAGCTTCAAGAACCATATTCCTAAACCTCTAGACTCAGAAGAGCTCTTGTTATACGTGGAAATCAACAAGAGGGGGGGGGGGGGGGGGGGTGCTGGCTAGAATATTGATCGGGAACCACAACTGGGAAATGGACTTGCAAAATAGAATATGGAGAGCTCTGAATAGCGTGCATGTGTGTGAACTTGTTTGTGTACCTGGGGAGCTTCGAGGCGCGGCTAGGGAGAATCGACCACTTGATCGCGTGCGTGTAAGGCGCATGAATTGCTACTGGGCTAGTTGGCCACTTGTAATTAAGTCTGAGCACCAAATATATTTAAACTTACTTGGAAACTTGGAATATCCATAAATTCTGTTCAGGAAGCCTGCTTGGGAAGTGGGCTTGGACTTGCATTTCGGGAAGCGGGCTCCAACCTGCTGTCCGAGAGGCTCGTTCAGGCTGGAAAGGCCCATTTTCTACTTCCCTTTTTTTATGTTCAGTCATGCAGTGTGGCCGTTTGGGAATGCTGCGCGGACAGCCCAATTTCGCTATTTAGGCTTGGAATTATCTTGTGGCCTGTTAACCTTGGATAAAATGGAACTTTTCTGAAGTTGCTGGGAAGACTTGAACTCCTGACCATGCGCACGCATGAGGAATGGCATTCTGTTGGGCTGCTCGACCTCTTTTTGTAAATCCGAGCAGAAAACTTATTTAAACTATCACTTCAAATTTTGAAAGTACCACAATTTCTTGCTTGGACCTCTGTTTGAGGTGAATTTTTTTTTATTCCAAGTAGTTTCTCGAGCTCTATCCATAGAAAATCATATTTTCTTCAAAAGAGTTCAGATGCAAGCTCTACTCCAGAAAACTTCTTTGACTTCCGTACAAGAACTTTCCTTAATCAAACTCCCTAGACTCTGCTCGTATGGTTTGCTCGAAAAAAAAGCCTTGGAGCTCTACGCGTGAACTTGACTCACCTAGGCTGCTCGGGAACTCTGCACGGCCACGCTGCTCGGGAACTCTACACTGCCATGCTGCTCGGGCGTTCTACTCGGGTAAGATGCTTGAGTGTCTTGCCCGGACAGGCTGCTCGGGGAACCTATTCGGACATGCTGTGCGGGCATCCTGCTCTGGCATCATGTTCCGGTGCGCTGTGCATCATCTTGCTAGGGCATCATGTGTGGATGCCGCTGTGCGCGGATAGATGCTAGAATCTTAAGTTCTTGGAAATTTTAGGATGTGGAATTCCATAAAGGTGTCTGCTCGGGCACTCTGTTCGGACGACATCGTGCTCGGATGGGTGCCAGAAACATAAGCTCTAGAGAGCTTTAGGATGTGAAATTTGACAAAATTGTCTGCTCGGGCGCTTTGTTCAAATGGCATCATGCCCAGACACTCTGCAGGACCATGCTGTTTGGGCGACAAGCTCTACCATCTTTCTGCTCAGGCAGACATTAACCTTTAGGATCTTAAGAGTGATGCCAAGGAAAGTGGATTCGCAGTCAACGTGGAGGTGCCACAAGGAATGCAGTCATAGTCAGATGCCAAATGTACTGACGTGGGACACAGCAAGGGTGGAGCAAATACAGAGACCAATGGCTTCCCAGACAGAGCTTGAGGGTGGCAGTGCTGCGAGGGCGATAGTGCAGGATGAATACGCGATGACAGTTATAGTCTGATGCTTAGGTTCGGAGTCAGGGTCCTGTATGTTTCTCTCTCTAGGAGTCTAGAGTGAGAAAGTGAAAATGTTCTGAAAATGTCCAAACGTCAAATGAATTCTCAAGACCCCTATTTATAGAGGTTGAGATGATGATGTCATCAGCCGACATGTGGCGCTCCCCGGGACTGACACGTCATCGAGGGGTCCACAGACTGTCTGATCGCATATTCACCCGGCCTGCCCCGCACGGCGTCGCTTTGTCTGTCTGGAAAGACTGGCTCCCACATCGTCGGTGTGGCTAGAGAACTCCCTTGATCTAGCCTCCAATCTAAGCCCTTGCAGGGTCCCATAGGCCTGACAAAAGTGGGGAAGACCCGACGCCCAACTATCAGGCTAACGAGGCGTGATGCCCTCCGAAGACCTGTTCCCGTCTCGAAGTGACCCTGGGGTCATAGTCCCTAGGGGTGCCAACGTAAGCCCCCAACGCCGGAGCACATAGGCCAGTCACGCTGGCACCCTAGCGGAGATAGTGTCCCGGAGGAGTCGCCTATTCCGCCAGCCGAGGTACCATCCGGAGGAGCTGTCTACCTGGCGGGCCGAGATAGCATCCCGGAGAGCCGTTTACCTGGCTGAAGGGGAGTCTTCGTGCCGGAGCATTTAGAGCTCCCTGGCGAAGATAGTGTCCTGGAGGAGTCGTCTATCCCCACGGGTGAGTCCTTGTGTCGGAGCACTCAGAGCGCGTCAAGCTAGCATCCCAGAGGATCCATCTACCTGACGGGCCGATGTAGCATCCCGTAGGAGCCGTCTGCCTAGCGGAAGAGGAGTTGAAAAGCCCCATGGCGGAGATAGTGTCCTGGAGGAGTCGTCTATCCCCACGGGTGAGTCCTTGTGCCGGAGCACTCGAAGCGCGTCAAGGTAGCATCCCAGATGAGCTGTCTACCTGACGGGCTGAGGTAGCATCCCGGTGGAGCCGTCTACCTGGTGGAAAGGGAGTTGAAAAGCTCCCTGGCGGAGATAGTGTCCTGGAGGAGTCGCCTATCCCTGCGGGTGCTGTGCACTCTGGAGAGTGGGTCGAAGCATGTTCCACGACCAAGGCAAGGTGCGCATGGTGTGGTGAATGACTGTGGTGCCCGAGGGGGATGTAACATGATTGTGGTGCATGGGCGCGATGAAGTGTGTATGGTGTGGTGCGCACGAGTCGGCGACGGGGGTCACGAAGACGACGCGCGGGCGACGGGTGTCGCGGAGTTGTCGCGCGGATGCAGGCAATAAAGGTCGCTGAGACAGCGCGCGGACGCGGGTGATGGGAGTCGCAAAGATGACGTTCGAGCGACAGGCGACAAACGTCGTGGAGACGACATTTGAGCGACGGGTGACGAGGGTCATGGACGATGCATTGTCCCTTGAAGAGTAGTGAATGTGCTAAGGATGGAGGCCAAAAGCCAACCCTTGGGGGAAGGCCAAGGCCAACCTCAATGGGAGGTCGAGGCCGACCCCAAGGGGGAGGCCAAGGCCAATCTCCTTGGGCAAGTGCCAAGGTGCACCGACGGACGACGTGCAATGTGCGACGGTTGAAGTCACGAGGCGTGACGCGAAGATGAGTTTCTTAGTGACGAAGTCACGCAACAAAAGTGGGAAGTACACGTGACTTACGCCTACACGCTTTGACCAGTTGGAAGTGTTGAATATTGACTGTTGCATGTGCCGACGTGTCATGCAAAATGAGACTCCAGTGGGCCTTTGGGTGCGACTAGAATAGGTTGGGAACAAAGAGAACAAAGGGAATGAAGTTAGGCTGGCTGCTCGGGCGACGTGCTTGGTTGGCATCATGCTCAGGCAGACGCCGTAACTTGGGCTCTTGAGAGCACCAAGGTCATCAGACAAGGTGATCTGCTCGGGCGACGTGCTCGGTTGGCATCGTGCTCATGCAGACACTAGAGACTTGAGCTCTTGAAAGCTTTAGAATCTAGAATTTCACCGCCATCATTTTTCTAAGCAGTTTGATGCCCCCTAGAGGGGTTGACCTGTGTGTTTTTCACCTCTCCTTGGGAGGGTGCTTATGCAATTGTGTTTTTAAGCTTATGCTATCCACATCTTGCATTTTGTTTTACTTTGGCATGAACCCTTATCGTCAGCCAAGGTTGGCAAAGAAGCCTCGCACTTCCGCTCGGCTAAGTTTTGAATTAGCAAAGTATGGTGGGGCGACGAACTCCCACAAGGACTTTGTCGTTTCACGGGTTAGAACTATAGCTAAACCGTTTTAGATAGAACTTGAGTCCTACCTTATTACCTTATGTACACTTCTTCTTGGGAAGAGTGTATGTAAAAGGCGTTTGGGCTCTTGGGAGCCATGTTAATCTACAAGAGGCCGCGGACGAGCAGCCTACTCGGGTGACGTATTTGGGCAATGCACTCGGGCGCTTTGCTCGGATTGGCCTGTATTTACTAGTTCTTGAGAACTTTGAAACAATAAGAAGAGGTTTACTTGATCACTCTACTTGGGCAAGAGTTTACAATCATCACAATTATGCTAAAAAAGACTTTATTGCTTGGTCAAAATACTGAAAGTGCATTGGGGACTAATGTTATCCCGTTTTATTCATCTAACTGTCTGAGTACTAGTCTAAGAATTCAAAAAAAATCCTAAGTCTTACTTCGGAATGGGAAAAGTCTGAGCCTCCTGCCCATCAAAAAAGGAGTATCTTGCCTTGGGGCAAGGTGCTACTGATAGTAGCATCAAAGGTTCTCTTTTGTGCCGTCTTAGAGGTCCTCGATGATTAGGGCTTCTTTATTTTTGGCTCGGCCTAATGCCATGTAGCATTGTCGGGCCACTATCTGGTCGCCTTTGACTTCCTCTAGGGAACTTCATCTTCAGATAATACGTGGACATCACTACCTTTAACTGGTTCAAGGATGTTCTCCCGAGTATGGCATTGTAAGCTGAAGGGACACAAACAACCATAAAATCTAGTATCAACTTGGCATGAGCCGGAGGGGTGCCGATGGCGACTGTTAACGCAATGATCCCTTTGACTACAACAGGGTGGTTAGAGAAGCCGTAGAGGGGTGTGAAACCAATAAAATAACCCTAGAGGGGGGGGGTGAATAGGGTTTTAAGACTACTTTAAAAATTAACAACCAACAAACCTCAATCTCAATAACTCAAATAAACAAACAACCAATCTCAACACAAATGTAAAACGATAAAGTAAAGAGATAAGGGTTTAGAGATACTTGACAAGGAGAATTAAATGGTTCGGCTTGATATACCCACAAGCCTACGTCCACCCCTTCAAGGAAGTCCCTTGAAAGGCCCTAGAATCCACTAGTATGATCTTCCTTACGGGTCAAGATCGAACCACTTACAATCCCTTGATGCTATGCCCACATCAAGAACAAGCTTTGACAAACCCAAAGCTTGACAACCCCAAGCTTTGATACAAGAACCTTTCAATGAAGAAATGTGTACAAGATTTCACTATCAATAAGTAGATGAGTACAAGTTGAAGTACTAGAATAAGAGAGGTGAGTGTATGATAACTTATGAAAGTGTATATCTCTCAAATGTAAGCTCACAATAAATGCTCTCTTGAAAAGGATGAGAAATCAATGAAAACCAAGAGAGATTGAACAATTGCTTTGATCTTTGAGAATATGAAAGATAAGAGAGCTTTGAATGCAATTGATGAATCCAAACTATGCCCAAAATGAGTATTTATAGAGGTGGGAATAAATATGACCGTTTGGGGTTAGGTGGAGCATTAAATGCGCCAAACGGTAAATGCAGTCGACTGCAATGTCCCATTGTAGTCGACTGTATTCCCAAAAGTAGCCGTTGGAAATTCAAATTTCCAACTTGCAGTCGATTGTAATCCAATGCAGTCGACTGTAATAGGCTACTAGAAGTATTGCAGTCGACTGCATTCCAATGCAGTCGACTGTAATACCTCACTGCCCAACTTGCAGTCGACTGCATTCCTGAAAATGCAGTTTCCTTGTTTTTAAAGCATGAAAAACTTTTATGCATGCAAGGGAAACCTATGGGCAAGTTCTAGGTATACAGTCATCGTAACGATCATCTCTCTATGTCTAGTTTACAAAGACGGAAATAAAAGCATGAAAACTTCAATCGACGAATTTCCTCTTTGATGCGTTCCGTTGAGAGTCTTTGACCGTGTTGCTCGTCTAATAATCCGTTTGCATGAGTATGAGATTTGTTCCTATTGCTTCATCAACTCAATGCATGTTTAAAAAGTATAATCATCAATGTTAGTTATCATCAAAATCAAATATAATCCTAGGTTAAATAACCGTAGGGTTAACAATCTCTCCCTTTTTGATGATGGCAAACATTGATTCAAATAATATGAGATATATAAGATAATAAAGCCAAAGAGGCATAACAATCTCAATTATAAACCATAAGGGGTCATGAGAAGAAATCATGACAAAAAGCTCCCCCTATCTTAAGCAATATAGGGCTCCCCCTAACTTATGTAATATATGCTCATATGGAGTCCACACAAATATGAATCAACAATATTTTCTCTCCCTTTTGACATCATTGAAAAAGGTCAAGGGTGTGTGTGAAAGTGATAAACTTATGTATCCATCCATGGATAATCAATATTGCCAACAAGGGCTTTCAAACAGTAAAAACATTAGTACTTGAATACCCATCAAAAGGTGTACCAAACACTTTTTACAAAGATAGCACAAATAGGAAGTGTAAAGGATTTTAGAAATATGAGTGTGTGCAAATCAAATGAGATTGAATGAATATCAACAAAATCAATAATTTGGAAAAGAGATACATCAACCAAAGCATGCTTTAAGCATATTAAATAATGTTCAAGCATGAGAAGTGCATGCCAAGTTCTCTTCCAAGAAATATAACATTTAGTCACATAGGTGAAGACATGCCAAGTTTTCTTCTAAGAGTGGTAAACCTCTTCGAATCTAAAGGTTTAGTGAAGATATCCGCTAATTGGTGATTTGTGTCCACGAAATCTAGAACAATGTCACCTTTTTGCACATGATCACGGATAAAATGGTATTTGATTTCTATGTGCTTTGTGCGTGAATGTTGGATGTGATTTTTGGTCAAGTCAATGGCACTAGTATTATCGCATAAGATAGGTATGTGATCATACTTGACTCCAAAATCCAAAAGGGTTTGTTTCATCAAAAGAATTTGTGCACAACAAGCACCAACCGCCATATATTCGGCTTCCGTGGTAGAGAGTGCAACCGAGTTTTGCTTTTTGGAACTCCAAGAAACAAGAGAGTGACCAAGAAATTGGCAACCTCCACTAGTACTTTTCCGCTCGGTTTTACAACCGGCATAGTCGGCGTCGGAGTAACCAATTAGGTCAAAAAAGGATGTGTTTCTAGGAAACCATAACCCTAAATCGTGAGTGCCCTTAAGATATCTAAGGATTCTCTTGACGGCAATCAAATGAGATTCCTTAGGAAAAGCTTGAAATCTAGCACATAAACAAACACTAAACATTATATCGGGTCTACTTGCGGTAAGGTAAATGAGTGATCCGATCATACCTCGATAGCGCTTAATATCAACATCCTTACCCTTTTCATCTTTATCAAGCTTTAATGAAGAGCTCATTGGAGTGTCAAAAGCATTTGATGCTTCCATGTCAAATCTCTTGAGTAGCTCTTTGGTGTATTTGGCTTGGTTGATAAAGATTCCATCATTGCTTTGTTTGATCTGCAATCCAAGAAAGAAGGTGAGTTCTCCCATCATGCTCATTTCAAACTCCTTACTCATACAAGAAGCAAACTCTTCGCACAAGGATCCATTAGTAGCTCCAAATATAATATCATCAACATAAATTTGCACCAACAATAAGTCATTGCCCTTAGATTTTATAAAAAGAGTGGTGTCAAGTTTTCTTCTTCAAAAACCATTTTCTAAAAGAAAACTACTCAGCCTTTCATACCAAGCTCTAGGAGCTTGTTTTAAACCATAAAGAGCTTTGCTAAGTCGGAAAACATGGTTTGGAAATTTTCATGTTCAAAGCCGGGAGGTTGAGCCACATAGACCTCCTCCGAAATAAAACCATTTAGAAAGGCACTCTTGACATCCATTTGAAAGAGTTTAAAATCTCTATAGCAAGCAAAAGCTAATAGCATTCTAATAGATTCAAGTCTAGCTACCGGTGCATAAGTTTCATCAAAATCAATTCCTTCCTCTTGGTTATAACCTTGGGCCACTAATCTAGCCTTGTTTCTAACCACGACTCCGGATTCATCAAGTTTGTTTCTAAAAATCCATTTTGTGCCTATAATCCTAAAGTTTTGAGGTTCAGGCACCAGGGTCCAAACTTGATTTCTTTCAAATTGAACTAGCTCTTCTTGCATAGCAAGCATCCAAGATTCATGATGTAGAGCTTCGGAGAATTTCTTCGGTTCAATTTGGGAAAGAAACGCTATATTAACATGTTGTTGAAGAGAGCGTCGAGTTCTTACCCCACTCGAAGGATTACCTAAGATTTGATCGCTTGGATGATCCTTTTTGTAAGTCCAATCTTTTGGTAATTCTTGAGAGTTGTCCAAGTTTGAAGCATCATTGATTGCTTCCTCATTTCCCCCTTGAGAACTTGATTCTTGCTGCCCTAGATCAATTTCTTTGGGGTTGTCTTGTAGTGTTTCACTTATGTCCAAAGTTCTCAAGTCATTGTCCATGTCATCTACATTAACAATGTTAGTCCTCCGAAAAAAAGGATTAGTCTCATCAAAAGTAACATTAATGGATTCTTCAACAACCAAAGTATTTTTATTATAAACTCTATATGCCATACTATTATTAGAGTAACCAAGAAAAATATCCTCAAAGGTTTTGGAATCAAATTTGCTAAGGTGATCCTTGGTATTTAAAACAAAGCATTTGCAACCAAAGACTCTAAAAAACCTCACCTTAGGTTTCTTATCACTAAAAAGCTCATAAGGGGTTTTTAATAACAAATTTCGCAAGATAACTCTATTAAGAACAAAACAAGCACAATTGACCGCCTCTGCCCAAAAGTATTTAGGTAAGCCATATTCGTTAAGCATTGTTCTTGCCGCTTCTTGCAAAGACATATTCTTTCTTTCGACAACACCATTTTGTTGAGGAGTTCTAAGAGCCGAAAAGTTATGTGATATCCTAAAGTCATCACACAAGGCTCCTATTTTTGAATTTTCAAATTCTCTACCATGATCACTTCGAATGTTAGTAAACAAATAACCTTTTTGATTTTGAACACGTTTTGAAAATGAAGTGAACACATTTAGAGATTCATCTTTGGTAGCCAAAAAGAAATTCCAAGTATAGCGAGAATAGACATCAACAATAACAAAACAATATGATTTACCACCAAGACTAGTAGTAGGGATTGGTCCAAACAAATCCATATGAAGTAATTGCAAGGGTCTAGAAATAGATACCATTTTCTTCGGTTTGTGAGAGACTTTCTTTTGCTTACCCATTTGACAAGCATCACATACTTTATCTTTCTTAAACTTGATCTTCGGGAGACCCCTCACAAGTTCTTTGCTTGAAATATCCTTCAAATGCTCCATGTGCATGTGACCAAGTCTTCGATGCCAAAGCCAAGATGTTTCACTAATAGCACTAAGACACTTGACATCTTGGTTAGCTAAATCATTTAATTGAATAGAGTAAACATTGTTATCTCTACTACCGACCAAAATAGTTTCATTGTTCTTCAAGGATAGTATAATGCATTGAGAAGCCTCAAAGATAACTTTAAAACCTTTATCACTAAATTGACTAATACTAAGCAAGTTATGCTTCAATCCTTCAACATATAACACATTCTCAATTGAATGTGGTTCCTTACCAATAGTTCCTTTACCTTTGATTTTTCCTTGAGAATTGTCACCAAAGGTCACATTTCCTCCTTCTTTAAGATCAATCGATGTGAAAAGAGATATGTTGCCGGTCATATGTCTTGAGCATCCACTATCAAGAATCCACTTCTTGCTACTAGATTTTGCTTTGAGACATACCTATAAACACAAATCAAGTAGTGACTTTTGGTACCCAAATTTTCTTGGGTCCTTGGATGTTAGTCTTGCATTTGTATTCTTGACCTTTCACAATCCACATTTTCTTTCTACCTCTAACAAACACAATTCTACAAGGACAATGATTAGTCGTATGCCCTTTCTTGTTGCACCAACCGCAATGTGTAAAAGGTGTGCAATAGTTCTTTGGTCGTTTTGTATGAATATTCAACCTAGCTTGTTGTTGCAAAACTTTAGGAGGCATGGCCATGGGATCTAATCCAAGACCACATTTGTTTAGGCCAATTCTTTGGCGTCCAAGCATGACATCCAAATTGTTTTGACCATCAACAAATTTTTCAAGACATTTTTTTAAATCACAAATCTCAACTTTTAAATCTTCATTTTGTTTTTCTAAAGCCAAAGTTTTGGAAGAGATTTGTTTTGAGCTAGGAGTGTTAACAAGTAATTCAACCAAATTGTTATTCACATGCTCTACATATAAATGGCTAGACATGCATTCATTCTGGGCATGCAACTTATCATTTTCCATTAACAACTTCTCAATTTGCTTATTAGCTTCAAGGAATTTCTTAGACAAAATAATATTTTTCTTGAAAATTTTGTTGGATTCCTCATATAAGCTATTATAAGCATCTTCAAAGCTTTCATTATCACTATCACTACCGGAAGAAGAGCTTACCTCATCATTTGCCATGAAGCATACATTTGCTTGATCATTCTCTTCATCACTTGAATCAAAATCACTCCATGTTGAAGTATGTTCGGCATTCATTGATCTTTCATTCTCCTTGTTCTCTTTCTTAGAGAATTGTCTTCTTTTAGCTCTTTCCCATACATCTCTTCTTTCCTTCTTCTCTCTTTTGTAGATAGGACAATCCATCTTCATGTGTCCCGGCTTGTGACATTTGTAGCAAAGCTTCTCTTCGTTGCTAGCATTTTGTTGCCTTTTCCCATCATTCCTTCTAAATCTTAAGAACTTCTTGAAGTTCTTTGCAACCATTGCAATATCCTCTTCATCAAATTCTTCATCATCATCACTTGACTCAAAGTTTGAAGATGAAGCTTTAAGAGCAATTGATGTAGGCTTCTTCTTGACTTTCGCTTGATCAAAGGTCTTGAGTTGCATTTCGTACGTCATGAGTGAGCACATCAATTCATCAAGAGGAAAGATATTGAGATTCTTTGACTCTTTGATGACGGTGATCTTTGCATCCCAAGCTCTTGGTAAGGATCTAATCACCTTTCTTACAAGATCACCATTAGTGAATTCCTTGCCCAATTGCTTCAAAGGATTCACAATGTTAGTAAAACGAGTATTCATATCTGTAACGGATTCATTTGAAAACATATGCAATAACTCATAATCTCTAAACAATAAATTCATCTTGGAGTCTCTAAGAAGAGAAGTCCCTTCATGAGTGACTTGAAGAGTATCCCAAATACTCTTAGCGGAATTACACATAATGACTCTATTGAGTTCATTAGTGTCTAAAGCACACACAAGACAATTTTTCGCTCTGGCATTCATACAAATCATCTTCTTGTCATGATCACTATACTCCGATTTGGATTTAGGTTCTTCAACCTTGTCAACCACTTTTATCGGAACGAATGGGCCATTCTCAACAATATCCCACATCTCATAGTCTTGAGATTCTAAGTAGATTTTCATCTTAACTTTCCACACACTATAGTTGGTCCCATTAAACAATGGAGGCCTAGTGGTAGAACTACCCTCCATACCCCCAACGTAAGCCGTGATCGATTAACTCCCTTGGCGTTACCCAATATAACAAGAGCCGAGGCTCTGATACCACTTGAAACCAATAAAATAACCCTAGAGGGGGGGTGAATAGGGTTTTAAGACTACTTTAAAAATTAACAACCAACAAACCTCAATCTCAATAACTCAAATAAACAAACAACCAATCTCAACACAAATGTAAAACGATAAAGTAAAGAGAGAAGGGTTTAGAGATACTTGACAAGGAGAATTAAATGGTTCGGCTTGATATATCCACAAGCCTACGTCCACCCCTTCAAGGAAGTCCCTTGAAAGGCCCTAGAATCCACTAGTATGATCTTCCTTACGGGTCAAGATCGAACCACTTACAATCCCTTGATGCTATGCCCACATCAAGAACAAGCTTTGACAAACCCAAAGCTTGACAACCCCAAGCTTTGATACAAGAAGCTTTCAATGAATAAATGTGTACAAGATTTCACTCTCAATAAGTAGATGAGTACAAGTTGAAGAACTAGAATAAGAGAGATGAGTGTATGATGACTTATGAAAGTGTATATCTCTCAAATGTAGGCTCACAATAAATGCTCTCTTAAAAAGGATAGAAATCAATGAAAACCAAGAGAGATTGAACAATTGCTTTGATCTTTGAGAATATGAAAGATAAGAGAGCTTTGAATGCAATTGATGAATCAAAACTATGCCCAAAATGAGTATTTATAGAGGTGGGAATAAATATGACCGTTTGGGGTTAGGTGGAGCATTAAATGTGCCAAACGGTAAATGCAGTCGACTGCAATGTCCCATTGCAGTCGACTGTATTCCCAAAAGTAGCTGTTGGAAATTCAAATTTCCAACTTGCAGTCGACTGTAATCCAATGCAGTCGACTGTAATAGGCTACTGGAAGTATTGCAGTCGACTGCATTCCAATGCAGTCGACTGTAATACCTCACTGCCCAACTTGCAGTCGACTGCATTCCTAAAAATGCAGTTTCCTTATTTTTAAAGCATGAAAAACTTTTATGCATGCAAGGGAAACCTATGGGCAAGTTGTAGGTATACAGTCATCGTAACGATCATCTCTCTATGTCTAGTTTACAAAGACGGAAATAAAAGCATGAAAACTTCAATGGACGAATTTCCTCTTTGACCGTGTTGCTCGTCTAATAATCCGTTTGCATGAGTATGAGATTTGTTCCTATTGCTTCATCAACTCAATGCATGTTTAGACAGCATAATCATCAATGTTAGTTATCATCAAAATCAAATATAATCCTAGGTTAAATAACCGTAGGGTGAACAGGGTGTATCCATCTTGCGCAGCCGATCAGACGAGATGTTCATCTTCTGGAAAGCTTCATAAAAAAGTACCTCGGCTGAACTCCCGTTATCAACTTAAATCCTTTTGACATCAAAATTCCCCACTCGAAGTGTGACAACCAACGGGTCATCATGGGGTGTTTTTATATTTCTTATGTCATCCTCTGAGAAGGAAATTATGGGCACCAATGTAGTCTTCTGTTTCTTACTTGGGGACTGACTTGTGATACACACCTCCCTTGCGTAGGCCTTGCGACCCCGTCCAGAAGAATCTCCTACTGCAATCCCCCCAGAGATTGTATTGATGGTGCCCGCATTCTCTTGCCTCTCTTCTCTTCCTTCTACACTCAGAGTTACTTCTCTTCTATCATCTCTACGTGCAATGTACTTCTTCAAGTGTCCACGCTTGACGAGGCCCTCAATTTCATGCTTAAGCAATTCACAATTGTTGGTAGTATGGCCATGATCGTTGTGGAATCGGCACCACAAACTCCTGTCCCACTTGCCTGGAGTTGATCTCATTCTTTCTGGCCGGTCAAGAATCACCTTGTCCCTTATCTCGTGCATGATTTGCGATGGCGGGGCATTCAGGGGCGTCAAGTTCTTCATGTCGAGTGGCTCTCTAGGACGTTGCTCGTTGCGCTTCGAATTCTTAGAATTCTTTCTGCCTCCAGGACTGTCCTCACGGAAACGTTTCCCTTGCTCTTGATCATTGTCGTTTTGATGCCCCTTATGCATTTCCAAGTATTCCTCAGTTTGGATATACTTGTTGGCCTTATCTAATAGTGCGTTCATGCTTCCAAAGCGACTTTTGTTGACTGCGAATGCAAATTTGGATGTAGGTCGGAGGCTGTGCAGAAAGGCCGTGTATTTTACCGACTCATCCAAATTGTCGATCTCTAGTTTTGCTGCGTTGAACCGCCCTAAATAATGTGACAGGGATTCATTCTTTTCTTGTACCACGTTGAGAAGGCTCGCAGAGATTTTCATTTTGGTGCGACTGCTCACAAAATGCATCTGGAAAAGGTCAGAGAGTTAAGCAAAGAAGTGAATGGACCTTGGCTGCAGGGACTTGAACCACGCATGCGCAGCCTTCCTCATGGGGGTTGGAAAGGCCCGACACATGACAGCGTCGAAGAGTTGGAGGAGTAGTATGTTCGTCTGAAATTGGTAGACGTGCTCTCCGGGGTCCCCATTCCCATCATACAAATCACGTTGCGGCATCCGAAAATTAGTTGGCAACTTTGCCTTTTCGACCGCCTCGGACAGGGGTACCCAGAATCCCCCCTTGGGAGAGAGAATTCCTTTGGATGGGGTTCGTAGCTGGTTTTACAAAAAGTTCATCCTTGGGGGCGTACTTCTCGTGCATCGTGATGAATTCGCCCTTAGAGACGTTGTCCCCTGTCTGTATAGTGTCGACCACGAGATTTGATGTCTAGAATGGAGGACGAATCTGTGATGTCCTCCATTGATGTCTCTCGCTGAAAACATGAACCGCTGTTGGTAACATGCTCATCAGTCTCCTTTCTTGGCCGATAACTTGGATCAGCCTCCGATCTGTACTTCCGGCCATAGCTTGACCATGAGGCCAATATGAGGCGGAGGTCACTTGAATCCAGGTGGGTCTAATTGGTAGAAGTCATAGGAGCCATGACTTCAAGTGTTTTCTACAAAATGCTAACCACGCCTTTAAGGTTATGGATCTCTCTCGTCAGATTCGTATTTGGCATTTTGAAAAGCTTTCGGCTGAGGTGGTAACGAAGGTCTCCCCTCTTTAGCGTAGGGGTTGGGGAATGATTTCTCTCAAACCCTCACTCGTCTGGGGTGTAACAGAAGTTACATTGACTCGGTCATTGTTGGAATATCGGTGAGATGGTGTCGAACGCTGGTGCTCTCGGCGAGAGCCACTGGATCGCATACGCCGACTGGGAATCGAGCGACTGACCGGCGACGTGTTGGAAGATGTTTGTCTGGCCATGTTCCCCGTCAGTCCCACGGATGGCGCCAAAATGTTGTTGCTAGAATATTGATCGGGAACCACAGCCGGGAAATGGACCTACAAAATATAACACGGAGTGACCGCGCGGGGGTGCTCCGACGTATAAGGCTCCGATGCTAAAGTCAGAACGTTGCTACAAGGGTAGAGCTCTGAATAGCAGAAATGCACTGGGCGTGCGTGTGTGTGAACTTGTTTGCGTACCTGGGATAGTCTCATTTATATAGGCATAGACCGAAGAGTCCCGGTTGACTTGCATCTCTTGACATATGGGCCTTGGACCTGATCAGCTGGGGTTGTGTTAGCATCCTTAGGCATCACGTCACAATCCCTTCTTGATAACGTTAGTGCCCTTTTAAGACTCTAACTCTATCAGCAGAATAACCCCCAAATCCGGATCAATCGTTGACTATGAGTCGATCTCGCCACGTGTCATCATCTAACTGGGCGAGTATTTTTAGCCACTTTTGGGGGAAATGTAACGCGAACCGAAAAGGTGCTGTAATACAATGTTATGGTTCTTCTTCTTCTATTTACAACCGGTTGAATTCAAAGGATAACGAAGACACTGTTCACTGATATCAATCTACAAAAATTTAAACTGAGAATACCTTGTATGATATCGAACATACATTTGAATGATCTAGTGATACACAGTTTCACATGCAACATAGACGTATACGTGAACGCATGATGGAAAGAGGACCAAATAAGATTTTAATACTTCTTCTCCTAAGCATCGAACCAAGTAACAGCCATTTTGCCCCAGTTATCTTTAGACACACCTAAGGCTTCCCACACTACTTTGGAGGCATCAACAGTATTGTTGCGGCAAGGAGGCTGATAGTCATGGTCTTCATCATATCCCATAGTAGAGTAACACTTGTCGATGACCATGGCTGTTACACTTCGCCCATTAGCGTTTATGACAATGTTGTTGTGGCACCTTTCCCCTCCGTTTTACTAACCACTCAATAGTGCAACTATTGGCTTGTCATAAGAGTGATACTGGTAATCACATTCTGATGGCCCCCACCATATCCACCTGGTAACTGATTTTGCACGGCCATTTGAAAAGACTTCACCGTGATTTTCATAGGCAATACTGGATCATGTCCATAAGTTAGAGCGTACAGTGTAATGACCGTACTGCTCTTGGGAGAGGTCCGAAATGCCCACAACACTTTAGACAACAATTGATGTCAATAACTCGGTGTGTCCTCGACTGCTCTTTCCATGATATGCTTTAAAGATTTATTTGTAACTTTAGCTTGCCATTAACTTGAACATAACATGGGGTCGAATTTAAAATAGTAAACATGTATTCTTTGGCAAACTCAACTATTTGACCCCCAGTGATAACAGGAAATACAAAAAGCTTCTCACTTTGTTAGGACTAAGAGAGGAACCCGAGTATCGATGGGAACAAGAACACTAACAGGCTTTTCAAGCGATCAAGGATTATTTGATCAAGCCTTTAGTTATGATGCCACCAACGACTGGGAAACCATTGAAGCTATATATATCAGTGGCGGATTGTTCACTTGACGACTTATGTCCCAGGAAAATGATCAAGGCTATGAGCAGTTGATTTACTATTTTAGTGAAAGTTTGAATGTGACAGAACAAAAGTACTCAGATGTGGAGAAGTTATGTGTAACTCTATCTTCTGCTGCTGTCAAACTTAAACACTATTTGCGGCCCTTTGAATTGTTAGTTATTGCGCGAACTGATCTGATAAAAGACATACTAACAAGGCCGGTATTAAGAGGTAAAATTGGCAAATGGTTAGTTGCCTTAATAGAGTATAGTTTAATGTACATTCCTCAAAAGGCTGTTAAAAGCCAAATCTTGGCCGATTTCTTAGCAGATTATCCTAGTAAGGGTACAAAAGAAGAGGAATTGTACATCAGTATTGTTCCTTGGAAAATGACGTTGGATGGATAAAAAACAAGTGATGAGGCTGGTGTCAAAGTAGTGTTGATATCACTTGTAGGATTTATTCATGAAGTCGCAGGTCAAAGTACTCAAGATTGTTCAAATAATCGAGCTGAGTATGAGGTGTTGGTAATCGGTTTGAAAATGTTGTTGGAAATGCATGTAATGAACGTACAAAGTTTTGGTGACTCTCAATTGGTCGTGAAACAATTAAGTGGGGAATTCAAATGTTGGGCAACCGTGTTATGTATTTCAGTTATGCTATGTATCTATTAAACACATTTAATGATGCTACCATAACACACATTCACGATTCGAGAATAATGATGCCAATGTGATTGCATAACATTAGCGACCGCGCCTGGCGGTCGCTAAAGACCCTTACGCGGTCGCTAAAGGGTTTTAGCGACCGCGTAAGGGCGGTTGCTAAATTTTAGTGACCGCATTTTAATTTCGATCGCTAAATTTAGCGACCGCGTTGACTATATTTAGCGACCGCCCTTAGTGGTCGCTAAATATTTATTAATTTAACAATTATGTTATTTAATTATTTTTATTAAATTATATTTATATATTTAGCGACCGAGTTAGCGACCACGACCGGCGGTCGCTAAATAATTTAATTTTTTTTAATATTTTATTATTTTTTAAAAAAAAATAATTAAAAATTTTAGCGACCGCGTTTTTTTAATTTAGCAACCGTATATTGCGGTCGCAAAACCTGGCTTTGCAAAAAAAAAAATCAGGTCAGATAACATGTCCAAAACCTGTACAAAACCTGTCGCAAAACAAATATCAATTCACATCCAATCCAATCGATCCAAAAACCGATTTAACCTCTGTTGAAACGGTTTTGAATGAATGCGTTGAAAGCTTTCAACGCATTCATTCAAAACCGTTTTACCCCCTGTCCCGCATTCATTCAAACAGCTGCTCACATTCATCAAAGTATAGATAAACGTTAACATATGCATTAAAATAATAGAATTCATACAGTTAAGTACCGATGATCAATTCAAAAGAAGAAAATAACATTCATGGCAGATGAACCTAACCAAACCCCTATCTAAATCACTCGTCGGTAGAACAACCAGCCCTGTCATCATCTTCTTCATTCCTCGATGATGAAGGCACGTTTGATCCAACAACATCTTCATCGCCCCGGGGGTCACCGGCACTAAGATCATCGGTATTGCCCTGCACAAAGCCATACAAATGATTCAACATCATATATCTAATCAAGATCACATATAAAGCACAAAATACAACAGGATATTGAGAAAATTTGTATTACATGTAGTTTGGGGTCCTTTATAATTACATAACTGTCACCGAGCATCATCCGCATGCGCGCATCAAACATTGTATTGAAGCACTCTGCCAACGTCGCAGCCATAGCCGTCGCGTCTGCCCGAGGACCGGTACAACTCGTCTCGCCTGACGATGCTGGTCTGTCTGCTAACAACGCTCGAGCGGACTGACGAGGGTGGCCGAGTATACGGTCCTTCTTAGGACCCCCAGTCGCGTCTGACCACAACGAGATATCGTCCACCGTCTGGCCACCGTCTGGCTGGGAGTTGGCCTGAACTCTCTCTCTAAATAAACTCTGTATAAGAAAACAACAAAAATGTTAGAGAAATTCTATTGGCCACAATCGCAAAAAATGCAATAGGAATACAAAAGTATTGCTTAGTTACGTGCTCACCGCAAACTGCTCGGCGCTCTCAGACACCCACTTCCCATCACTATTCTGGTGTGTGCGCTCAAAATGGCGGAGCCTCGTAGGGGGCCTCCTGTCAGGGTCCTCCTCTGTCAACCTCAGCTCGTGCATGGCAAATGGACGGGAACCAGCACTGTGCTTCATCTTCTTCTCGCTTTGAGTCATCTCCGTGCCTCGCTCACTCAGCTTCGCCCAGTCTGGAGTACTCCAATGCGACACCAGCTCCCCCCACATGGTTCTGGAGAAGTACTCAGGATTGTGGTCCCTGGTCATAGATATATCTGTCGTACCCGCCCGAGCTAGCGCCCACCTTCTCACATTCAGCATCCATTTCTTGTAGTTCTCGGCACAATGCCACTCCCACGCCTGCCTCCCGAGTTCTCGCTCACTGTCCGACTCAAATGTGAAATAGTCCTGAACATAATTCGACACAATTAAAAAACACAGTTAGCAAGAAAAATTCAGCGATAATGTACTTCTAAAACCGTAAAAGTAAAGCATATAAAAAATTCTGCGCTCCTTACCAAAAACTTCCCCCAAACAAGCTCTTTATCTGATTCCGTCCACGTCCCCCACGTCGCATAAGGCTGTGGGAGGTGAGCCTTGATAATAGGACCGATCTTCGTCCTAACACAATCCTCAACAAAACTAATTACAAGAAATCACAGAGAGATACATCAATCCCAATATAAGTGCATATTACAATAGAATTGAGATTTGAAAATTAAATACATACTAATTGTTTCGGACATGAGCAGTAATCCTCTGCTCCGAGGTGGCTGGAAGAGGTATTCCACGGGTGATACCTCGCGGTACAGATGAACTAGACACTGCAGATGATGAAAAAAGAAATCATTATATTTATACATATTGCAAGTAATTGCTTTCAATCCGACACAAAACTAATATCGTCTCACCATGGCCTGAAGCAACTGATGACGATGACGGCTGCTCAGTAGTAGTCGCATCACCCATCCTAGGGAGGGGGGCTGACTGTGCTGAATCAGCTCCGCGACGGCCACCTCCACGACCTCGGGGTGCACTGGATCTCGGCATATCTACAATGTAGTTCGCCCGAATAATAAACAACTTAAGTGCAAAACTTAGTATGCTAACAATGTGGCACTGTCGACTATAAAAGACAACCCAAATTAAATAGTCAACCACCATCAATTAATAACCAATTCAATTTAAATAATAAACAGGCATGTCTAAAAGTACATTGACCTCATATATTTTTTACTCTACACAGTCAATCACTATCACTAATAGACAACAGAACGTCTTCCTCCTCGTCGTCATCTTCGTCCCTTTGATCTTCATCGTCTTCTTCTTCGTCATCAACGTCTTCCTCAGTATCGTCGTCGTCGTCGTCATCATCACGGATGGCTTCGGCATCGACCTCTTCTTCAGCATGGCCTAAATCGCAAAGAGGCCCATCGATAACATCGTTATTGTCCTGAAGCGGTATCACTGTGGGAGCATCATCCTCTTGGTACATCTCAACGAACACATCATCATCAATAAAGCCTCTTTTGGTTTTGATAACAGTATGCCAATTTGGATCCTTCCTTGTCACACCCTTTGCATAGAAGACCTGCGTTGCCTGAGCTGCAAATACAAATGGTTCGTAGGATCCGAGCCTTGACCTCATATTAACGTCTACAATCCCATGTCGACTAACTCGAATACCAGCTGTAATGTCAAACCATTTGCACCTGAACATTACCAGTCGATTACCACTGCCATAATAGTCTAGTTCAACAACCTCCTCCAACTGCCCATAAAAATCACGTTCGCTATCATTATAACAGTCACCTTTAATCAAAACTCCATTGTTTTGGGTTTGTTTAGTAAGGTCAACTTCCAACGTGTTAAACCTAAATCCATTGACAATGTACCCTTTATGACATGATACTAGTCTACTTGGGCCAGCAGCAAGCAACTTCAGACGGACATCAACTCCATCATGGACGGTCTACAACAACAAACAATTTGCACAGAGTATTAGCTTATTACATGCGATCTATATTAGAAATGAACTGTAGGTTTTAGAACTTACGCGCTGTCGGAACCACTCAGGGAACGCGTTGTTTCGCAATTTTTCAAGTTGTCCATCTGATATCCCAGGGTTTGCTAATAACGCTTCCTCATCGTATTCACTGCATGTTATATGGCATCGTCATTATATTATGTTAGTAAATACTATGAGAATGAAGGTATCTACGCAACTACTTACATTATGAATGGTGCAACTTCAGTGCAATTCATGAGAGCGTACAATGTTGCGGCAATATACTCCTCCTCGGATAGATATCGACCGCTACTTGCTCCAAGTGCACGACCAAGATGCTTGAATATGGAAAGATGCTCATCGAATTCTGTGTCGACACTATTGTCATTGCGACCAAGTCGATTCATCTTTGTATCAACATCAGTCTCAAAGTAAAGGGAACAGAAGTTGGTAAGCTCCTCAAGGATGTAAGCCTCTGCAATTGAACCTTCAACCCGGGCTTTGTTTCGCACCTTTTTCTTAAGGTCAAACATATACCTATGTAAGAAATAAGGATTGATTTCAGTAATCAACGCACGTGTGCAAGTATGAAATATAATTTAAAGATGGATGGGTGACATCACCTCTCAAATGGATACATCCAACGATACTGCACAGGTCCGCCCACTCTAGCCTCATATGCTAAGTGAATGGTCAAATGCTCCATCGAGTCAAAGTAGGACGGGGGAAAGATTTTCTCTAACTTGCACACTGTCTCAACAATGTTTTTCTCAAGAATCTTAACATCACTCTCTCGGAGCACCTTTGAGCACAAATCCCTGAAGAAATGACTAAGTTCAGTCAATGCTTCATTTACTGGTTTCGGCAAGAGGTCACGAAAGACAATTGGTATAAATCTTTCCATGAATACATGACAATCGTGACTCTTTAGACCATAAAACCTACAATCTGCAAGGTTGCAACAGCGTGATATAATAGATGCATAGCCATCTGGCAGCTTCAACAGTTTAACCCACTCGCACACCTGTTGTATCTGTTTTTTTTTTCACAGCCATGAAGTTTTAGACTAGCACCACACTTTCCAAATGGTACCGCATCCATGTCAAGGTCATTTACGCACATATACACTTCCTCGCCAGACAATCTGTCACGTGTTTCTAGGCGACGCTCCACAGTTTTATCAAACTTATCTTTTTGCCTTCGAAATGGATGATTAGGCGGTAAGAATTGTCTGTGACACCCCCAAAAGGAAGGCTTCCCCCCGTGCTTTAAGGTGAAAGCCTTACTCACTTCCATACAATAAGGACATGCCAACCTACCGTGTGTACTCCACCCACACAACATACCGTATGCAGGGAAGTCATTGATAGTCCACATGACTGCTGCCCTCAAGTTGAAGTTCTGTTTAAGAGATGCATCAAATGCTGGGGCTCCAACTTCCCACAGATTTTTTAATTCATCGATCAACGGCCGCAAGTACACGTCTATATTTCTACCCGGGCTCGTAGGTCCAGGAATGAGTAATGATAAAACATGAATTGTTTCTTCATACACATGTCCGGAGGAAGGTTATACGGGACAATGATCACAGGCCACGTAGAGTAGGGTGTGCTAGAGTGCCCAAAAGGATTAAACCTATCGGTAGCGAGCCCAAGTCGCACATTTCGAACTTCTTCAGCAAAAGATGGGTGTCGATAATCAAATTCCTTCCATGCCTCTCCATCGGCAGGGTGTCTTAATAAATCGGGAACTTTGCTGCGGACGTGGCTATGCCATCTCATGTGCTCTGGCGTTTTAGAAGAGTAGTACAACCTTTGAAGCCTTGGTGTCAGCGGGAAGTACCGCAATATCTTCCATGCTATCTTTCTTTTATTCCCATTGGTTTGTTTATATCTTGCGTGGCCACAAACCGGACACTCGCTCAAGTCATTGTTCTCCTTCCAAAATAAGACACAATCATTATTGCAAGCATCTATCTTCTGGTACCCTAAACCAAGTTTCATCATCATTTTCTTAGCACTATAGTACGTGTCAGGCAACTTCTCATCCTCTGGAAACATTTCTTTATTAAGCTTCAAAAAAGCATCAAAACCCCTATCACTTAGACCATGCTCAGACTTTAAGTGTAGCATCCTTGTCACAGCAGATAACTTGGTGTGCTTTGTACTTCCATTCCATATTGGCTCCTCAGAGTCTTGTAACAATTTATAAAATTTCTGTGCGCTCGGGTTTGGCTCTTCTTCCACATTAGGGTTACCATCGTTAAAATAGTTATCCCAATTAATCTCACTAGGCCCAGCTTCCATTACCATATGTTGACACTGGGAAAATCCCGGATCTCTAGGACTGTACTGTCTGAACTCAGCGGTGACCTCAGTGGGCACCCTCAGAATTGGTTCCCCGTGCTGAGTCCAATTCGTATAGTTACTCATAAAACCTCTACGAAACATATCAAAACTTACATCGTCGGGAGTTTTCCAACTTAACAGTTGACAATCATTGCACGGACATTTAATCGTGCCGTCATCCACAAACTCCCGTTGATTCAAAGCAAATAGAATAAACATGTTCACTCCCTGTCTAAACTCTTCTGATACCCCAATCCCACTTGGAGCAATCCTCCTTCGCATCCAACTTCTATCCACTGACATGATATATATCTCTCACTGCCTGGTAAACCTATACAAGTCGAGTTCAAAATTAACCTTCAATTTGAAAAAATATATATTGAGTAGTCACTTACAAGTGAGTGTTAATCAGGGTTAAGTAGGGATGATTAGGGCTAAGTTGGGCATATTAGAGCTAAGTAGTGTTGATTAGTGCTAATCTAGGTAGCACGGACACGGACACTGCGTCTGATACCGACACCGATCGGGACACCGCAGAGAGGTGCCTGACACGTGTTCAGCAGGTGCCGGTGAGGTGTCGGTAGGTGTCGGGCACCATACCTCGACTCATTTAAAGTGTCGATGCTAATCAGTGTTAATTAGCCCTAATCAGGGGTAATCAGGATTAATTAGGGATAATTAGGGCTAATTATTACTAATTAGGGCAATTTAGTGTTAAGTAGCGCTGATTAGTGTTAATTAGGATTATTTAGTGTCCATTAGTGTTATTTAGGGCTAATCAGTGCAAATTAGTCCTAATTAGAGCTATTAGTGTTAATTAGAGCTGGTTAGTGCTAATTAGGGCTATTTAGTGTCCGTCAGTGTTAGTTATGGCTAATTAGGGCTGATTATTGGTAATTAGGAATAATTAGGGGTACTCAGTGTTAAGTAGGCCTGATTAGCATAATTATTGTCAATTAGCCCTAATCAGGGATAATTAGGGCATATTAGCATAATCAGGGGTGATTAGTGCTAATCTAGGTAGCACAGACACGGACACTGTGTCCGACATTGATCGGGACATCGCAGAGAGGTGTCGGACATGTGTCCGAAGGTGCTGGTGAGGTGTCAGGGTGTCGGTAGTTGTCGGACACCATACCTAGACTCATATAAAGTGTCGGTACTGCGTAGGTGCTAATTAGGGCTAATCAGTGTCAATCACTGTTAATTAGGGATAATCAACGCTGATTAGTGCTAATTAGGTCTATTTAGGGCTGATTAGTGCTAATTATACCTAATTAGGGCTTTTTAGTGTTCATCAGTGTTAATTATGGCTAATCAGGGGTGATTAGTGCTAATTAGGGCTATTTAGTGTCCGTCAGTGTTACTTAGGGCTAATCAGAGTTGATTAGCGCTAATTAGGGCTAGACTCATGTGTTGGGGTGTCGGTAGTTGTCAGACACCATCCCTAGACTCATGTGAAGTGTCGGTGCTTCCCAAGGGCTATTTAGGGCTAATCAGTGTTAATCATGGATAATTAGGGATAATTAGGGCTGATTAGCCTAATCAGTGTAGATTAACACTAATCAGAATTAATTAGTGTTAATTAGGGCTAATCAGTGGCGGAACCAAAATTTCACCCAATGGAAGATGAACCTTATTAACTTAATTAACCTATGGCAGATGAACCTAATTAACCTAATTTCAACCCACCATGTCATGTTTCATTTTTTAATTAACCTAATTTTAACCCACCATTTAACTAAATCACATATCTGATATCTCAATCCAATTGGGTCCCATCCTCCATCAACAATCTCAATTCTCAAATACTCAATGCACATTTAACAACCTAAAATCATCAACAGTCTTAATTCTCAAATGTACAACCAACAACCTAAAATTTTAATAAAATAATCAATGCTCAAATGGGCAAATAATTGTTCAAAATGCACATATCCAATATCTCAATCCAATTGGGTCCCATTCTCCATCAACCATCTCAATTCTCAAAAGTTTAATCCATAATTAACAAGTCAGACCAAGGACAATTACACAAATCAAACATCCCAATTGATCATTTGCGACATCACTAACTCAGATTACACAAATCTGGCCATCACAAATCAAACATCTCAATTCTAGGGAAGACAATGGCAGAAAGCATATGACAATTAATCATAGGCTTCAGAAGAATTAAATGAAACATAAACCTTTTCGGGTTCTAGACTTACTTCTTAAAAGGCAACAAAGTTGATCCGCTGCTAAAACTGCATGTAACCATGGCACGCTTATCAAACCTTTGTGGAAGAATTTGAGGAAATTCTAACGTATTTAATGAGAATTCAAGCTTGAACAATTGAAACAGAAAACCCAAATGGGCCAGAAAGAAGAAGAGAGAAGAATACTATCTTCATAAAATTCGTTCACCTCCCATATGCTCTATCAGCATGAGATCAGACAATGTACGGTACGTTATTAACAACTTCCAAGTTTTGCAATTAACAAATTTTGCAAATAATTGCAATTAACAATTAACAAGTTTTGATAGTGTAGACATGTTAAGAGCGAGAGAGGTATTAGTGTACCTATTGGTAACCATACAGTCTTTAAAGGTCTTGACATTCGCATTCTTCTAATGTTACAAACTTTCATAGTCACTTTGTCCGGTGTTAGTTCCTTGATTATTTTAGAAAAATAGACGCAAGCATGACATTCTGCTAATCATGAACAACTAAAACCCTCTTTGCAACAGTGAACTTCATAGGCTACAATCCAATACCAGGACTAAAGAAGTACAAATCATTTGCATATTAACAAGAATATTCCACATTTGCAGCTTACATGGATGAGTTAGGTTATCAGTCTATCTCTAAACATGCATTAATTGTTGGCGCCACCCCAGCAAATCTACTGCCAGATGAAGCCTCCCTTCCCAACCTAACACCCCATGGTCACATTAAATTTAAATTCAGATCTAAGGAGATCAAAAAGAACAAATTTTTTGTGCAATCAAATAGGAGCAATCTTCATCACAACTGGTTTGTGGACCAGGAATCTCCGAAACTTCATTGAACAGGTTTGTGGACCATGAATCTCCATTAGCATTGGTGGATCTTATGGTCATGGTAGACAGTTGCGAGAAAGGGCCAACATATCAATCAAATTATCATCTTTGGTCTTGAATCATCAGATTGCCTTAGTTGTACTCGTAGAGCAACTTTACAGGTATGGATATATGTATATTTCTATAAGCATATGTCTATCTATATCTATAATATATAAAAGCACCAATGGTCTTAATGCTCTAATCTTTTCCTTCCATGGCCTGCTATTTTTGGAATCCTATTGAACAACAATATGTCTATTTGTTTTTGAATTAAATAACCTGAAGAAATGCTGTCAACTACGTCAGTCTTTCATGACTTCTCTTTTCTTTATAGCATTTTGCAAGAAAGTTTAGTCTCCCACCCATGTAGTCACATAAGGTGAACTCCGGTCAATGACAACCTAAGGTCTTTCTCTTCCTCTCTAATAGCTCCAATCTTAGCTTGAAGTGAGCTCCCAAAAAGCTCCTATCGGATGGAGTAAAATTTATTCTTTTCACGTCATCATATCAAACAAAATGGGTTCTCTTAACATGATTAGATGGACTTGAGTCATGAAAATTATTGCAAACTTACACTAACAGATTCTCAAATCCACTAACTCCACATGAAATTTTCACTTATGATTCCAAAATCGATAATTTCAAATCAGTTCATAGATCTCAGATTTCACTACGAGATTTCTTTTAAATTAATAATTTTTTACAAAAAATCAGAAAACCCTAAATCAGGAAAATTGGAACATAAACACTAATCATTGGATAGATATAACACACCTGGAGGCGGCGTAGGACGTGGGCTTGGCCGCGGCGTAGTGCGTGGCGGTGGCACGGCCGGTAACAGTGTGGCAAGGTGGCTTCGCGGCGTCGTGAGCTGGTTTTTGGCGAGGTGGGCTCTGCCGAAGTGGGTGCGGTTGTAGAGGTTCGTCTTCGGCGGCGAGGGTAACGGTGGTTTACGGCGAGGGTAACGGTGGTTTACGGCGGCGCAAGTTGGATGCACGGCAGTTCACTCACTTCGTAGCTTGGATGCACAACACGAGAGAGAGAGAGAAAGAAGATCTGACTTTAGTAGTTATTTTGACTGGATTTAGCGACTGCCCATTCTGCGGTCGCTAATACGGTCGCTAAATTATGCTTTAGTGACCGCATTTTGTGGTGGTCAAATGCGGTCGCTAAAGACCCTTTTTCTTGTAGTGTAATTAGTGTCGAGATTATGAATTCCAGGAGAGGTACCGAACATTGGGTTAAGGTATCAAAGCAATTGCCATCAATCGGAATCGGAGAAAGGTACAAACAAATTGCAATGGTAACTCCAGTTGATATGGTCGAAGATGACTGGGGAAGCCCGATCGTTCAATTCCTGCAAAATCCATAGTCTAAAGTAGAGAGAGAGCTAAAGTTGCGGGAAGTAAAATATTTTATGTTGAACGATGATCTGTTTAAAAGAACGCCAGAGGTTTTGGCATTATGGTGCCTTGGACGGACGGAAGTCATGCAGGTAATGGCCGAGGTACATGAAGGTATTTGTGGAGCACATCAATGGGGTGTGAAAATGATGTGGTTGATCCGTAGACACGGTCACTATTGGCTAACGATAAAGGAAGATTACATAAAATACGCAAAAAGTTGCCAGACCTACCAAAAATATGGAGACATTCATCGGGTACCGTGTGTCGATTTGCAATCGATGTAAAACGATGGCCATTTCGTGGTTCGACGATGGATCTGATAGGGCAAATTCATCCTCATTCTGGAAAACAACATGACTTCATTATTGTAGCAATCGATTACTTCACCAAGTGGACTGAGGCTAAAGCAATGACGTCAATTAGTCAGGAAGATTTTGGTAAACTTTATCAAAGAAAATATAATCTATCGATTCGGTTTACCTCAAACAATCACTACCGATCTAGGTTTCGTTTTTACTGAGGGCAAATAGTTGACTTTGCCAAAGAATACAAGTTTACGATTCTAAATTCGACCCCATATTTTGCTCAAGCTAGTGGCAAGCTAAAGTTACAAATAAATCTATAAATCATATCATGGAAAGAGTGGTCGAGGACACACCGAGTGATTGACATCAATTGTTGTCTAAAGTGTTGTGGGCATTTCCGACCTCTCATAAGAACAGTACGTGCATTACACCATACGCCCTAACTTATGGACACGACGCAGTATCGCCTATGAAAATCATGGTGAAGTCTTTTCAAGTGGCCATGCAATATCAGTTACTAGTTGCAAATTATAATGAGGTTATGGCTATCGAACAACACCTTCTATTTGGCTGGCAGGACGTGCTGTGATGAATGGGACAATAAGGACAGGAACTGCCACTCAAGAGCAGGAAGAACGACCCGTGGAAACAGCTGCATGCAATTGGTGAGGCTCAAAAGTACCTTGAGAAGGAAACTAATTCTCCACAATGAATACAGGGGTAATATTCATAGAACAAAGTTTAGCAGCATTTTTTTAGCGTCACTAAATTAAAGCCACTAGAAACATTTAAAGACAATTGATTGTCGCTATATAAGGGGTATGAGGAAGATTCCTCCAACCGGGGTAGCAGCTTAATTTTTTCCATATTCATATAGGCGGCCAAGTCAAGAAAATGTGCATTAGGGCCCATCTTGCGGATAACAAGGAATGAGACCAATGTCTCAAGCATTCAGCTTTTTAAAAGAAGGAAAAAATTTGGCTGCTATCCCGGTTGGAGGAATCTTCCTCCTACCCCTTATATAGCGACAATCAATTGTCTTTAAATGTTTATACTGGCTTTAATTTAGTGACGTTAAAAAAATACTGCTAATAATTATTGTCGTTTGAAACATTTAGCCACTATTAATTGTCACTATACACGGGGTTGAAGGAAGATTCCTACAACCCGGGTAGGAGCCAAAGTTTGTTCTTAAAAGAATGATTCGGGAAACGCTCATGGCGCATGAGAAACATTACAATGTTGCCAACATCACAGTCTACTCGTCTACGATGAGCATCAGCACCAAGTTTATAATTTTTATTACCCGAAACATATTTACGTTTAAATTGGACATCACGAATATGATGAATAAAGGAGTCTGGTGAGTATGTGTGTGTGAGAGAGAGAGAGAGAGAGAGAGTCAAGGGGTAGAGGAATGAGGTTAATGGGCTGGCGAGGGGAAAACTATGAACAACCTCAAAATGACTCGGTAGACCAATTGACTGAACTCTTATAAGCAAATTCAGCCATAGGTAACGACAAATCATAAGTTCCCTGGCGTTCACAAACGAGACATCTAGAAGATCACCTAAACTTCGATTCACGACCTCAATTTACCCATCAGTTTGGGGGTTAAAGGCAGAGGAGAACTTTAACTGGGTACCAGAGAGTTCCAATAATATCTTTTAAAAGTAGCGAACAAGGTTGAGATCGTGATTAGACGAAGTACCTGTGAAGATGGAAAACTTCACTAAAGAAAAACTTAGCCATGTGAAGCATTGGCTGGTTTAATGCAGTGAATGAAATGGGCCATACAGGAGAAGCTATCCACTCATAACCTGGCAAGGTCATTGGGCAACCCTAAGACAAAGTACATGCTAACATGTTTCCAAGGGGAGTGTCAAATAGGTAACAGTGCGTACAACCCAGAGCTTTGTTTCTTAGCTTTATATAACTGACAAGTACGATAATGGGACACAATGCGAGCTACGTCGCGTCGCAACGAGGGCCGGTAAAACCAATTGGTCATAACGGCGGTGGTTTTATCACGCCCAAAATGAACCCCAAGCCCACTCGCAAAACAAATTACCGTCTCGGATAAAGAAGTCTGACATGATCTCTTTCAGAGCCATCCAAAACATTGTGGAAGATTAAACCAAAATCAGAACAAATGTTCATCCTTAAGGATTGAGGGGGGGGGGGGGGGTGGGGGGTGTGGAGGAGAGTTCTTAACACCAGCATGATGTTTGAGAACGGAAGAGTAGTCGCGAAGAAATTCAAACCATGTGGCATGCTTATGATCCAACTTGCGCCGAGAGTGCAAATACTTGAGTGCCTCGTGGTCAGAATAGAAGACGAACTCTTGATGCAACAAATAATACCGCCAATGTCTTTAACATATTTGTTGAGACTCATTGAACTTCTGACTATAGTAAGCAACTGGATGACCCTCTTGAATCTAAGCGCCATCTATATCTACGTTGGACCCATCACAGGAACCTCAAAGACTTTAGAAAACTCAGGGTGGTGTAAGACGGGAGCTTCTGTATTAAAATGGTATTAAGTGGTATTGTGTATTTGATCTTTCAGAATTACAACTTATATATACATGAACCTACCTAACATTAAGCCTATGATTTATCTATACATTAGGAAAGACCAAATTTCAGATCCTAAATTACTCCTGTGATGGTGGGAAAGACCAAAGTTCAGATCCTGAATTACTCCTGTAATGGTGGTGAATTACTCCTGTAATGGTGGTCAATTACTCCTGTAATGGTGGTCAATACTCCCCCTCAAGTTGGAGCATGGAGATCACGAATGCCCAACTTGGTCTTTAAATACTGAAACTGATCACGACCGAGAGATTTTGTAAATAAATCAGCAAGTTGATCATGAGAAGAAGTTTTGACGGTACGGATCAAGCCAGAGGTTAATTTTTCACGAACGACGTGGCAATCGATTTCAATGTGTTTAGTGCGTTCATGAAAGACTGGGTTGGCGGCAATGTGAATAGCAGCTTGATTATCACAATGAAGAGGGCCGGGAGTCGTCAAAGGTATGCCAAGATCACGTAAGAGGTAGGAAAGCCAAGTAAGTTCACAAGTTGCAACGGCCATGACACGATATTCGGCTTCAGCAGAGGAGCGGGAAACAGTGATTTGCTTCTTTGTCTTCCAAGAGATAGGACTAGGACCAAGAAAAATGCAATATCCAGTTGTGGAACGTCTCGTCATTGGGCAACTCGCCCAATCAGAATCACAGAAAGCTTTTAATTTGAGCTCAGACTTGGAAGGGAAAAAAATGCCTTGGCCTGGAGAACCTTTCAAGTAGCGCAGTAAATGATGAGCAGCATCAAGATGAGGCTGCCGAGGCTGATGCATGAATTGACTTAATATATTCACAGTGTAAACAATATCAGGGCGAGTAACAGTGAGATAGATGAGGCGACCAACCAAGCGTCTATATGGTGATGGATCAGAGAGTACTAGACCTGTAGAGCTAGAAAGTTTTAAGTGTTGCTCCATGGGGAACTCGGAGGAACGAGCACCAGTGAGGCCACAATCATCAAGAATGCCAAGAGTATATTTGCGTTGCGAAAGATAGAGGCCACTGGAGGAGCGTGCAACTTCGATGCCTAGAAAGTATTTCAAAGAACCTAAGTCTTTTGTGTGAAATTGGTCGCAGAAATGAGATTTGATATGTTCAAGAGAGGTGGCATCCGAACCTGTAATGAGAATGTCATCTACATAAACAAGAACAAATAGTGTGGCACCCCGTTGGTGGAGAGTAAATAAAGAATAATCAGCTTGAGACTGAGTGAAGCCAATACTTAGGAGAGCACGAGAGAATTTAGAAAACCAATTGCGAGAAGCCTGTTTGAGTCCGTATAACGATTTTTGTAGTTTGCAAACAAGGTTCTCCCCCTTGCGACGGTAACCAGGGGGTGGAAGCATGTATACATCTTCAGCAAGATCACCATGTAAAAATGCATTATGGACATCCAGTTGATGGATGGGCCAGTTATGTGCAGCAGCAATAGTAAGGAGAACCCGGAGAGTGACGAGTTTGGCAACAGGAGCAAAAGTGTCATGATAATCAATGCCCTTAATCTGGGTATAGCCTTTGGCAACAAGACGTGCCTTGTAGCGTTCAATAGAGCCATCAGCACGTCGTTTGATTTTGAAAACCCATTTAGAGCCAATAGCTTTCTTATCAGCAGGTAAAGGAACAAGGGACCAAGTGTTGTTTGTAGTTAAGGCAACAATTTCGGATTGCATTGCATCTCGCCATTCTTGAAATTTCATGGCTTCATGAAAACTGGTAGGCTCATGAGTAGCATTTAGAGCAGTAAGGAAAGCTTTGTAAGGTGAAGAAAAACGATGATAGCTTAAGGAAAGAGCAAGAGGATGACATGTACCTTGTTTGGCAGCCGAAGATGAATCAGAACGGGCAATAGACACGTAATAGTCTTGAAGGTAACCGGGGGCTTTGTGTGTGCGGGTAGGGCGACCAGGGTCATTATGAACTGGGGGCATGGGAGTAGTGTGTTCATGATTAGGTGGGGAAGAAGGGAGAGAGGTTGAAGGGTTATGGTTAGGTGTGTTAGGGGAGGTGGGTGTAAGAATAGGTATGTCTATGTCTACTGGTGGTAAAGGAAAAACAGGGGAGGAAGAGGTGGTGGTGGGAGAGTGATGTATATGATAGGGAAAAATGGTCTCATGGAAGACAACATCACGGGTAACATAAATGTGTTTAGTGGAAAAATCATAGACTTTGTAACCTTTTTGACCATAAGGATAACCTATAAAAATTCCAGGGGAAGCACGCTGATCAAACTTGTGGCGGATATTAGTGTTACGCCCAAAACAAAGGCAACCAAAAATTTTAAGATGAGAGAGATTAGGTTGTTTTTGGAAAAGGAGTTCATGAGGGGTCTTGTTATTAAGAAGAGGGGTTGGGAGACGATTTATGAGATATGCAGCGGTAAGAACACATTCCCCCCAAAACTGTAATGGTAGGTTAGCTTGAAATCGTAATGCCCGAGCAATGGTTAGAAGATGGCGATGTTTACGCTCCACAACACCATTTTGTTGGGGGGTGTGAACACAACTAGATTGTTGACCAACACCTAAGGAATGGAAAAATTGATACGTGTTATTATTAAAAAACTCACGGGCATTATCGGAGCGAATTTGGCGGACAGAGGTGTTAAATTGAGTTTTGACCATATTAAAAAAATAACGAATTAGAGTGTTGGCCTCAGTTTTATGATTCATTAAGTAAACCCATGTGCTACGAGAAAAATCATCAACTATAGTAAGAAAATAGTGTGCACCAGTTAGAGAACTAGTACGATAACGACCCCAAATGTCAATATGAATTAAATCAAAGCAGAACTTGGTACTAATTGTACTGATCGGAAAAGGTAACCGAGTTTGTTTGGCAAGAGGGCACACGGTGCAAGTACATTTATTGGAAAAAGAAATAGTACTATCTAATGCTTGAAGTTTAGGAGAAAGGGAAAAGGCGGGATGGCCAAGACGCCAATGCCATAAATCAAAATGAGAACCAGGAAGTGTCGTGGATGCCAAAGATGGGGACAAGTCTAGAAAATAAAGACCACCATGCCTTTTACCCGTCGCCAAAATCATCTTCGTCTGTGGGTCCTGAAAGGTACAAAGATCATGAGAAAAAGTGACGATGTGTGGAGAATCACTGGTAAGCTTACTAACAGATAACAGATTAAATTGAAAGGATGGAACATGCAAGACATCAGTAAGTGTGAGTTTGGAGAATAATGGTACACAACCGATTCCAGTAACAGGTACATGAGACCCATCGGGTAAACGAATGAAGGAAGATAACGGAGTGTGGGAATAAAATAAAGTGATATCTGAAACCATATGATCAGTAGCCCCAATATCTATAATCCATAAAGGATGAGGAGAGGATGGAGGGAAGGAAAGAGAAGTACCTGCAAAATTATCTAATTGTTGTGAATTACCAGTGGGAAGCAATGTTAAAAGTTGCTGAATTTGATCAGGGGTGAGAGATGGAGATATATGCGTGCTGTTGTCATCACGTGCTACAGCATTTGACCGAAAGGAATGCCCAAATGGAGAACTGCGAGGTGATGGTGCTCGAGGTGTTTGCTGATGGGTGTTACGACCACCACGATTTGCTGCATTATTATTAGTATGAGGAGGATAGCCATGTTATTTGAAACAGTGACTGTCGGAATGGCCGTCAATGTTGCAGTAGTTGCAATGGTAACGAGGACGGTTATTGTCATTCCGAGAATTTGAGCGTGAAGGTGAAAATGGTGGCCTTTGTGCTGCTGCTAAAGTGGGACGAGAGTCATGGAAAGTGCGATGTCGTTCTTCTTTATGGGTTGTGGCCATTGCAGCAGGGGCGTGTAAAATTGGACGAGAATCATGAAGAGATCGCTGTCTTTCTTCTTGCAAAATCAAGGAGTAGGCTTTTGCCATAGATGGAAGAGGATCCATCAGAAGAATTTGGCTTCGAACAGAAGCATAGGATTCGTTGAGCCCCTGTAGGAAATCCATGAGGGCATCACTGTCAAGGAGTTCCGTATGGGTTTTCATGGCGCCACAGGTGCAATTAGGTGGTGTTCGATATGATGAGAGTTCATCGCGGTAGGCCTTGAGTGTGGTATAATATTGAGACACCGAATCTGTGTTTTGTGCATTATTGGAGATGGCTCGTCGTATCTCAAAGATACGAGGCACATTTTTCTGAGAAAAACGATCATGAAGATCAACCCAGACTTCATGAGCATTAGTCGTCCAAAGTATGCTATTAGCAATAGCAGGAACAGTAGAATGAATAATCCATGAAGTAACCGTGGAATTGCAGCGTGTCCAAAAAGGTAAATATACGGAATCTGCGGCTGGTTTTTTTATGGTGTTGTCGACGAAACCCAGCTTATTTTTTGCTTCGAGTGCCATGATCACAACATGACTCCATGTGGGGTAATTATCGCCGGTGAGCAATTGGGTGACAAGAGGCGTTCCAGGTTGATCAGAGTTATGAAGGAAATATTGGGAGGTTGGATCAGAGGTGGCTTGGTTTGTGGGAGAAGCCATAAAAAAATGGATGGTTTGTGACTTCCGTGTAGAAGTCAAGTTTAGGTAGAAAGAGGGCCTGCTAGGTGTTTGTTGAAATGCCTGAGAGAAAGTTGGCTGTTTGGTTATTGTTTTAGAAAGGCTCTGATACCATATTAAAATGGTATTAAGTGGTATTGTGTATTTGATCTTTCAGAATTACAACTTATATATACATGAACCTACCTAACATTAAGCCTATGATTTATCTATACATTAGGAAAGACCAAATTTCAGATCCTAAATTACTCCTGTGATGGTGGGAAAGACCAAAGTTCAGATCCTGAATTACTCCTGTAATGGTGGTGAATTACTCCTGTAATGGTGGTCAATTACTCCTGTAATGGTGGTCAATATTCTGTCATATACTTTTCTTAATCTCTTGGAAGGCTCTGGTAGCGACAGCAGGGGTCCATCGGAACTCACCTTTCTTCGTGCAGTCTGTGACGGAGCTAAATTCTAGAATAAAATGCCTATAAAAGGTGGCTAACCTGCAGAAACTACGAACATCTAAAGTGGTTTTGGGTTCTGGCCAGTATGTGACAGGCCGAATTTTGTCAGGGTCGGCAGCAATGTAGCCAACCTTTTATGATGAAGGGAATGGTGAACGGGAAACAGAAGTTTAGAACCGTATGGATAGGAAGATAGAGCAACATACAGAGATGCAATTTGACAACTTAATTCATAAAGTCGGCCGATTACATATTGTTTGAGATCCTTTTATAGGACGAAATGGAAACTCATAAATAGAAACATAATTAAATCACTCCTTAATTGAGGGATTGGACGGTCAAAGGTCAATCCGATATCATTTCCTGACTTAAACATGAAAATCTTCGATCAGGGCTTGCACTGGGGACTCGAGTACGGGCAGGCTTGTCAAATGTGAATTTTGGTCTCCAAAGCCCATCACCTATATATGCCCACCTTTTTTCTGCTCTGTGCCCACTCTCTTGTTTCTGCTCTATGGCCCGATGTGTCTACTCCTAGGTCCAATCTTGTTTTCATCTTTAAGTCAGAGGACGGAGGTTATCAGACTAATCTAAGATAGCAAGCGATGCCAAAGAAAGTGGGTTCGCAGTCAACGTGGAGGTGCCACGAGAAATGCAGTCTGAGTCAGATGCCAAATGTACTGATGTGGGACACAACAAGGATGGAACAAGGGCAGAGACTAAGGACTTTCTAGACAGAGCCTGAGGGTGGCAGTACTGCAAGGGCGATGGCACATGGTGAATACACGGCGGCAGTCACAGTCCGATGCTTAGGTCTAGAGTCAGGGTCCTGTATGTTCTCTTTCAAGAATTCTAGAGTGAGAAAGTGAAATATGTTTTGAAAATGTCCAAGTGTCCCAAATGAATTCTCAAGAACCCTATTTATAGAGGTTGAGATGATGATGTCATCAACCGACACGTGGCACTCCCCAGGAGTGACACGTCACTGAAAGGTCCACAAGTGCCAGTGCTCTATGGACTGTCGGATCGCATATTCACCCGGCCTGTTCCTCACAGCGTTGCTCTGTCTGCCTGAAAAAACTGGCTCCCACAACGCCGGTGTGGCCAGAGAACCCCCTTGATCTAGCCATCAATCCAAGCCCTTGCAGAGTCCCACAGGCCTGGCAGCGGTGGGGAAGACCCGATGCCCAACTGCCAGGCGAACTAGGCGCGATGCCCTCCGGAGACCTACTCCCGTATTGGAGTGACCTGGGGCTCATAGTCCCTAGGGGTGCCGACGCAAGCCCCCAGTGCCAGAGCACGTAGGCCAGTCACGCAGGCACCTTGGTGTCCCAGAGGAGTCGCCTATTCCTCAGGCCGAGGTAGCATCCCGGAGGAGCCGTCTATCTGACAGGCCAAGGTAGCATCTCGGAGGAGCCGTCTACCTGGCGGAAGGGGAGTTGAAAAACTCCCTGGCAGAGATTGTGTCCCGGAAGAGTTGTCTATCCCCGCAGGTGAGTCCTTGTGCAAGAACACTTGGAACGCGTCAAGGTAGCATCCCTGAGGAGCCATCTACCTGGCAGAAGGGGAGTCTTCATGCCAGAGCACTTAGAGCTCCTTGGCGGCGATAGTGTCTCGAAGGAGTTGCCTATCCCCGCGGGATGCTGCACACTCCGAAGAATGAGTCGAAGCATGTTCCACGACACAAGTAAGGTGTGCATGGTGTGGTGAAAGGATGGACTAATGCAAGGAGCCTGGTAGTATGACAGAGAGCCAGGGGGCACGACTGTGGTCGTGGCACGGGTGACGGGGGTCACAGGGATGGTGCCTGGGTGCCGGGGCGCACGGAGAGGGTGCAGAGGAGCAGGCGACGGGGGTCACAGAGATAGTACCGGGCTGACAGGCGGGTGGGGTCGCGGAGACGGTGCCAGGGCGCAGGCGACTGTGGTCGCGAAAACGATGCATCAGCGATGGACGACGAGTGTTACAGAGATGGTTCCCGCCGACGGGCGACAGGGGTTGTCGAGACGATGCCCGGGCGACGGACGATGCGCGTCGCGAAAATGGTGCCCGGGTGACGGGGGTCGCAAAGACGGCGCGCGGGCGATGGTGGTTACAAAGGCGATGCCCGAGCGACGGTCAACGAGCGTCACAGACAATGCACGATCCTTTGAAGAGTAGTGAAGGTGTTAAGGGGGGAGGCCAAAGGCCAACCCTTTGGGGGAAGGCGAAGGCCAACCCTTAGGGGGAGGCCGAGGCCAACCCCAAGAGAAGGCCGAGGCCAACCCCTAGGGGAGGTCGAGGCCAACACCTAGGGGGAGACAGAGGCAGACCCTAAGGGGAAGGCCAAGGCCACCCTCCTTGGGCAAATGCGATGGAGCGCCAACCGCCATGTCTGACCTGCGATGGTCGGAACGCCATGAGGCGTTGCACAAAGATGGATTTCTTAGTGACAAAGTAACGTAACAAAAGTGAGAAGTGCACATGACTTGAGCGTGCTTGTTTTGACCGGTTGGAAGCGTTGAATATTGATTGTTGCTTATGCGGACGTGTCATGGAAAATTGGACCTCCAGTGGGCCTTTGGGTGCGACCAGAGTAGGTTGGGAACATAAGCCCCCTGCGTGTGGTGTGCACGGAGGGGCAACCCGAGCGTGCGCCGCACGCATAAACACTTAGCAAGATTTTGATGTTGTTTGACCAGAGAGTCGTTGACGTCGTCACTACATGATGAGGATGAAGAGTAGGTGGCTCGAGCCACCTCGTGCACTACCTACTAAAGCCTTGGAATGCTTGGGTGTTGACATGGTAAGACGACGATGGGCGCAGGGGCGCGGTTGTGACGGAACGTTGAGGGCGAGGAGTAGGTGGCTCGAGCCGCCTCGTGCACCACCTACTAGTGGGAGGATGAAAAATGTTGTTGAATTTTTTTTTCTAAGTGATGGAAAGAGAATGCATGTGTTGCGTGCATGCCCACGAGGTCCCATGGCTTGAGGGGATGTCGGCTGACAGGGTTGATACTTAGTAGCGTAGCTCGAGCCACCCCGCGTACCACATACCAAGTCGCTGCAATGTGAGGCGGCAGGAGTAGGAAAGAGGTGAAGCCCCCAAGGGAGTGGGTGATGGTATCAAGGGTGGTGTCAGTAGACTTGTGCAAGAGCAATGTAGCTTGAAAGTTTTCTAAGTCTAGAAAATGTAACTTTATTGATAAGAAAGATTGGTAACATGCCTTGGTACATGGGGATGGCGTACATGGAAACTTGCAAAATGAAAGAAAAAAATTACAAGTGTGGAAAATGCACTAAGGCAGGCCAGGGTTTGGTCGGGTGGGTCATATTTCCCGCACTTAGAGTTTGAGCTCTCCGGACGCAATCTTGTCAGCGAAGGCAAACTTGAGGCCCCTACACCACTTGAGGCCGTGACCGACCTTCCGATGATAGGAGCAGTAGTTGGGATGGGCGAGATCTTTCGGGGTAGGTTCAGATTGGGCATATGGAAGGGTTATGGCATTGCCGTTGATCCATGTCTCGAGGAGAGCTCTGACAGTCTTCAAGTCATATGGGTATTCCGGGGCAGGCGTCAACTGCCCTCTCTTGTCAGGGCGCCCATCCCTTCCTTGAGATTGGCGCTTTCTGTAATACCCCGAAAATCCTGATGTATTGTTATGGGCTAATTTAACTTTTTTACGACAAATTATTACTATTTTTATTATTATTTCTCTTAATATCGATATACTTCTTAGTGACGAATTTGGGAAGCATTATAATGATGATCTTTAGCGACGTTTTTTTTAGAGTTAGCGTCGATACTTTCTTAACAACTTTTGGCGACGAAATCTTTTGTGAACATTGATAGTTTCTAAATGACCACTTTTAGCGACACATAGTGGAGTGGATTAGCGTAACAATCATTAATAATTTGCTAACATATAGTTCATTGTAAGTATTTTTTATTTTTTTTACCATTTTTCACAATCATAAGTTGGGTTAGAGATAGTGTCCCGGAGGAGTCGCCTATCCCCGCAGGATGATGTACACTCCGGAGAGGGGGTTGAAGCATGTTCCATGACCAAGGCAAGGTGCGCATGGTGTGATGAATGAGTGTGGTGCCCGGGGGCATGATGACATGATTGTGGCGCATAGGCGCGATGGAGTGAGTAAGGTGCCGGGGGCACGTTTGTGTCAATGGTGGCGCATGGGCGCGACAGAGTACATATGGTGCCGGGGGCACGGTAGTGTGACAGAGAGCCTGGGGGCACGACTGTATCAGCGACGCGGCGAAGTGTTAGAGTGTGACGCCTGAACGTCGGTGACGGGGGTCACGGAGACGACGTCCGGGCGACGGACGATGAGCGTCGTGGAGTTGGCGCGCGGGCGACGTCCGGACGACGGGCGACGGGGTCGCGAAGTTGATGTCTGGACGACGGGCGACGGGGGTCGCGGAGATAATGTCCGGGCGACGGGGTCGCGGAGTTGTGTCCGGGCGACGGGGTCGCGGAGTTGTGTCCGGGCGACGGGGGTCGCGGAGGATGCAAGGCCTCTTGAAGAGAAGTGAAGGTGCTAAGTATGGAGACCAAAGGCCAACCCTTGGGGGAAGGCCAAGGCCAACCCCAGGGGAAGGCCGAGGCCGACCCCAAGGGGAAGGTCGAGGCCGAGGCCGACCCTAAGAGGAAGGCCAAGGCTGAGGCCGACCCCAAGGGGGAGGCCAAGGCCAACCACCTTGGCCAAGTACCATGGCGCATCGACGGACACCGTGCGAAGTGCGACGGTGGAAGCGTGATGCGGCGTCGCACGATGATGAGTTTCTTGGCGACGAAGTCGCGTAGAAGAAGTAAGAAGTGCACGTGACTTGAGCGTGCATGCTTTGACCGGTTGTGAGCGTTGAAAATGTCTATTGCTTGTGCGGACGTGTCATGCAGAATGGGACCACAGTGGGCTTTGGGTTCGACCAGAATAGGTTGGGAACATAAGCCCCTGCGTGTGGAGTGCGCGGAGGGGCAGCCTGAGCGGGCACCGCACGCATAAATACTTAGCAAGATTTTATGTTGTTTGGCCGGAGTGTTGTTGAGGTCGTGAATGCATGATGATGATGAAGAGTATGTGGCTCGAGCCACCTCGTGCACGACCTACGGAAGCTGGGAATGCTTGGGGAGTGTCGCGCAGACGTCACCCGGGCGATGGGCGACAAGCGTCAGGGAGACGGCGCACGGGTGCTGGCGACGGGGGTTACGGAGACGGTGCCCGGGCGACAGACGACGAACATCACGGAGACGTCGCCCGGGCGATAGGCGACGGGGGTTACGGAGATGGTGCACGGGCGCTGGCGACGGGGGTCGCGAAGATGACGCACGGGCGTTGGCGACGGAGGTCGCGGAGACGGCGCACGGGCGTTGGCGACGGATGACGAGTGTCGAATAATGAGTTGGAGTAGGTGGTTCGAGCTACCTCGTGCACCACCTACCAAGGATGTTGATGTCGATGGACATCGTCATGAGGGGCGCGATAAGGGCGCGGTCGGACGTGGCGATGCGGGGGCAGTCCACGACGGGCGCATGTGCGCAGGCGATGCACATCGGTTCTTTTTTTTTTTTTTTGAAGTTGCCGGCATTGGATGTCGGCCATGATGTGAAGGTCGAAGGTGGTGGGGGGGACTTGGGTGTGGTGACCGAAGGGAAGAGGTTAGACGCGAGGCGCGCATTGGTCGTCATGATGAGTTTTTTTTTTTGTGCATGCTGGGTGGGGTATGAAGCCGAAGAGTGGCCTTGGTAATGGAGGCCGTAGTGGGCATGGAGGATGGTCATGCATTAATGTTGAAGGTTGGCCGCGGGTGAAGAAAAGAAGATGAAGGTTGAAGGTGGAATGTGGAGGGAGGTTCGGCCTTGGGTATGGCGTGAAGGTTGCGGTGTGGGGGAAGGGAAGGGGGGGAAGAGGGGTCGGCCTAGGGGGGGGGATGGGGAGGCCAAGGCCGAGGGGGGAAAGGAAAGGGTGGCCGAGGCCGAGCTTGGGGAGAAGGGGAGAGGGGAAGTGGGAAGAAGGTGAAGAAGGGGGATGGCGGCGGCGGTGGGGTGCCACGGTGGCCGAGGCCGAAGGGTAGGGGGAGGGAAAGGAAGGGGAAGAAGAGAGATGAGAGGAGAGAGGAATGGGGAGGGGTCGGCCTTGGGGAGGGGGTTGGGGAGGCCGAGGCCGAGGGGGGAGAGGGCGGGGGAGGAAGGGGGAAGGGGGAAGGGAGACGGGGTGGGGTCATGGCGCCGGCCGCGGGCTTGCGGGGGAAGAAGAGAGAGAGAGGGAGGGGAAAGAGGGAAAGAGGGGGGGTTGGGGTCGGCCTAGGGGAGGGGGTTGGGGAGGCCGAGGCCGAAGGGGAGAGTGAGGGGGAAGATGGAGGGGAGAAAGGAAGGGGAAAGAAGGGGGAGAAGGTGGCGGCGGCGGGGTGCCGTGGGTGGCCAGGGGCGAGGGAGAGAGAAGAGAAGAGAGGGAGGTGCGGCCGGGGGTGTCGTCGTCGGCGAGGGGGGCTGCCGGCCGAATGGCGAGGCCGAGGGAGATTGGTGGCGCCGCATAGAGGCTGGGCGGCGCGAAGAAGGAGAAGAGAAAGAGAGATAGATTAGGGTTTCTTTGCATTAGGGTTTGTGAGAGAAGAGAGGCGCGGGTCGGGTTCGGGTGGGTCTGACATATGGGCGTAGAAAGAGAGAAAAAGGGAGGCGCGGGTCGGTTCGGGGCGGGTTCGGGCTCTCAGGTAATCTGGGTTCGCGGGTAGGGTTTGCCCAGATTTTTTTTGAAATTCAAATTCGAATAAAATAATAATAATGTTTTTTTTTACAGCCCTAAAGAGGGAGCCCCCAATGACATTTTCATAATGTGCAGGATGAGAGTGAGAGAAATGGGATGGTGGGAGAATGAAAACTTTTTCATAAGAGAGAGAAGTTGTGTATGAAGTGGGGAAAGGGTGATGGGGTGTTGGGTGGTGAGAGGGAGAGTGAATGGAGGTATAGAGAGAGTGATGAGAGCATGTATGTGGGGAGTAGTGGGGAAGAGGAAAAACTTGAAATTTTTTCTAAGTGTTGCATTTTTTTTTTTGAGTTCGGGCAAGGATGCTAAGGGGAGGCCGCTGAGGGTGGTGATGGATGACCGGTTGCGAAAAAAAATGAATTTTTTTCTAAGTGTTGTCACTACAAGAAAAACAGTTTTTTGCGACGGACTTTTAGTGACGGATTTAATTCCGTCACTAAAAGTGGCCGGACTAAAACGTCGCTAAAGGTTGCAACGTTAGTGACGGATTAATACCAACGGAAAATCCGTAGCTAAATCAGATTTTTAAAATGTTCAGTTTATACAAAATTTTCTCTTGCCTGAAATTACATTAAAGATAGAAACCCTACTTTTTATCTTATTCTCCCCGCCGCTCTCTTTTTCCCATCTCCTCTCTCTTTCTGTAGATCGGCCTCCTTGCCGCGCCTGCTCACCCTCGGCCGCCCCTTTCCCAGGGTCGCCTTCCCTCCCCCGCCGACCTTCCTCCTCCCCACCCCACACCCCGCCGACCTCCTCCCGCCAAGCTCCCCGCGGCAGCCCGTGGCCGCCGGCGTAGGGCTCTTCCTCCCTTTTACTTCACCTTCGGCCATTCTCCCCGCCGAACCAACTCCCCACGGATCTGTCTTTCTCTCACCCACACTCACCTCCATCACCTACCTTCGCCGCCCACCTCCGATGCCATCCCCACCCCGCTGCCTCACTCCGATGCCACTGCCACCCAACTCCCACACGGCCCAAACAACACATCCATTGTGCCGCTGCCGCCCCTACCGCTGCTGCCCCCTGCCATGTCCACAGCCGTCGCTGTCTCCCCATGTCATGTCCACTGCCGCCGCTGAGACTACGAACCCACCATGCCCCTTTCCGATTGCTACTACTGCTTCGACTACCTATTTGTATGTGATTTTGATGATTAAATTGCTTGTATTTTTCTGTCATATATTTCTATGTTGAATAATGTGATTCCACGTTCATTGATTTGCAAATAATTTGATTCCATGAGATCTTCTCTTTAATTGTGACACTGAAAAGAAAACTCTAATTGTCTATTAAGTGTTCCGTTACATGTAGATTCATCCTGTAGTAACTATGAAAGGGAAGTTGATTGCTAATTAACTATGTGTAGATTTCCTAATTGCTACTTTTGGTGACAAAAACCTGCTCTTAAGTGTTAATTATAAATTATATTTTTGCTATTGCATGTCCGTGAGTGTATTGGGTGTACAAATGTGGAGATGTGTATGGATTGGTGTGTGTGAGTTGGTATGTGACAGTGAAAGGGTGTGCGTGTGTGTTATTTTAGTGCAGTAGTAGTGTGGGTTTGTACATGCCATGAGTGTGTGTATGTGTGAATGAGTGTGTGTGTGTGTGTGTAAGGCTGCCAAAGGGGGTAGCTGATAATGCAGGCATGATATCAGGCTGATAATGCCTGCATGATAATGCAGGCATGATATCATGCCTGCATTATCATGCTAATTAAATATTCTTGTCTACCTGTATAAGGTTATACAATATTTAACTATACTAAGGTATCTTAATTGAAGTGGTGTGTCTTTAAACCATCAAGGAAGAATTTCTTGCTAGTATTCAAACATATATGCTGAAAGCTGATTGGGTGCCCAGGTCAGACTTCTTGTTCTGAAGTCTCTTCTGAATTGCTCTGAATCATGTTCTATGCTTTATAAAGGCGTTTTACGTCATGGTTTATCCAAATTCTTTTTCATGCTGCAAGCGTTCTTGGTCTTCATCGTAATTTGTTTGGAAAACTCTAGGAACAATTTGTTATGAAGGAAAGCGGGAAATTTAGGCAATGAAAAGCCCTGGACTTCAGTTTGTTTAGAAGTTGCATGATCTAAGCTTAAACATTATGTGTGGTCCATTTGACGTTGGGCACTAGGATGCGTAGCTTTAGTACACCAATTGCTGGTTGATGTTGGTGTAGTTGGCAATCCTGTCTGTTTGATATTTGCTATACTAGAGGCATCGCTGCTCAGCTTTATGGTTTTGGGATTGTTATTTGACATTTTCTCAGGTGGGATTGTTTAGCTTTTACACCAATCTAAGCATCAAGTTTCACCGCTTTGTTTGTGGCATCTATCTTTTGTGCTTTTAACTGCTCGTTTATTCATTAGAATCTGGGAAATATTGACGGATCCGTTGCTTGTAATCTGTTCAACTACAGTCAAAATTTAGGTACTGAACTATAGGTTGGTTTACTACATCACGACAATGTTATCTGCAACTTTTATGTCCATAAGCTGATTTTAAGAGTTTTAACCTTCTAAGACCAGTCATTTCATTCCACGGTTGCTTAGTATGAATTAACTTCTAGCACTTATAGCACTTCTAACAATTCCAACTATGCAGACCAACTGCATTGCTATTTAAGTTCACCAGTATTATCATACTAAGGTTTGTTTACTTTTATCTTATATATTCTTGACTCCTTCTGTTCTCTCGCAATGTTCTCTCATTCGTTGGAGATGCATTTGAATACTGGCAAAGATGTAGATGCGTTTTAATTTATTTGATTCACTTTCCTTTTGAGTGTTTGAATACTAGCAAAGATGTAGATGGTGTTTATGCTTCTCTAAAAGAAGGTAAGCTCTCTACTTCTTTCAGGGAAGTCTTCACCATAGTCCAACTCCAATTCTTGTTTTGTGTATCTTATTGTACATTATTAATTATTTCCCAACTTTATGTCATTATTCCTTTTTTGCTGCAGTTTCTTGCCAGGCTTTGTTTTGTTGCAAGGATGAAAAGCATTATAGTCGAATGTATGATAATGTAGTTCATCCTGCAAATGCCTTTGCTTCAAAACCTTATAGCTGTAAAAGATTTCTTTCTATCAGTAATAGTTCATCAAATAAATAGCATGCAAAGGATAAGCTTTTTCCCTTGCATTAGTGGGCTATGTGTTTGTGCATCACTAAACTATTTATTCATATTGTAGGGGTTGAAGCCATGTTCAAGATGGAAAGGATGGTTGATAG
>JAVXUO010002426.1:600000-791130 GCA_033065855.1 Escallonia rubra | reverse complement strand
GGGTGCCGACGCAAGCCCCCAGTGCCAGAGCACGTAGGCCAGTCACGCAGGCACCTTGGTGTCCCAGAGGAGTCGCCTATTCCTCAGGCCGAGGTAGCATCCCGGAGGAGCCGTCTATCTGACAGGCCAAGGTAGCATCTCGGAGGAGCCGTCTACCTGGCGGAAGGGGAGTTGAAAAACTCCCTGGCAGAGATTGTGTCCCGGAAGAGTTGTCTATCCCCGCAGGTGAGTCCTTGTGCAAGAACACTTGGAACGCGTCAAGGTAGCATCCCTGAGGAGCCATCTACCTGGCAGAAGGGGAGTCTTCATGCCAGAGCACTTAGAGCTCCTTGGCGGCGATAGTGTCTCGAAGGAGTTGCCTATCCCCGCGGGATGCTGCACACTCCGAAGAATGAGTCGAAGCATGTTCCACGACACAAGTAAGGTGTGCATGGTGTGGTGAAAGGATGGACTAATGCAAGGAGCCTGGTAGTATGACAGAGAGCCAGGGGGCACGACTGTGGTCGTGGCACGGGTGACGGGGGTCACAGGGATGGTGCCTGAGTGACGGGGGTCACGGAGACGGTGCATAGGAGCAGGCGACGGGGGTCACAGAGATGGTGCCGGGCTGACGGGCGGGTGGGGTCGCGGAGACGGCGCCAGGGCACAGGCGACTGTGGTCGCGAAAACGATGCATCGGTGATGGACGACGAGTGTTACAGAGATGGTTCCCGCCGACGGGCGACGGGGGTTGCAGAGACGATGCCCGGGCGACGGACGAAGAGCGTCGCGGAGATGGTGCTCGGGTGACAGGGGTCGCGAAGACGGCGCGCGGGCGATGGTGGTTGCAAAGGCGATGCCCGAGCGACGGTCAACGAGCGTCGCAGACAATGCACGATCCTTTGAAGAGTAGTGAAGGTGTTAAGGGGGGAGGCCAAAGGCCAACCCTTTGGGGGAAGGCGAAGGCCAACCCTTAGGGGGAGGCCGAGGCCAACCCCAAGAGAAGGCCGAGGCCAACCCCAAGGGAAGGTCGAGGCCAACCCCTAGGGGGAGCCCGAGGCAGACCCCAAGGGGAAGGCCAAGGCCAACCTCCTTGGGCAAATGCGAAGGCGCGCCAATGGCAATGTGTGACATGCGATGGTCGCAACGTCATGAGGCGTTGCACAAAGATGGATTTCTTAGTGACGAAGTCACGTAGAAAAAGTAAAAAGTGCACGTGACTTGAGCGTGCATGTTTTGACTGGTTAGAAGCGTTGAATATTGATTGTTGCTTGTGCGGACGTGTCGTGCAAAATAGGACCTCCAGTGGGCCTTTGGGTGTGACCAGAGTAGGTTGGGAACATAAGCCCCCTGCGTGTGGTGTGCACGGAGGGGCAACCCGAGCGTGCGCCGCACGCATAAACACTTAGCAAGATTTTGATGTTGTTTGACCAGAGAGTCGTTGACGTCGTCACTACATGATGAGGATGAAGAGTAGGTGGCTCGAGCCACCTCGTGCACTACCTACTAAAGCCTTGGAATGCTTGGGTGTTGACATGGTAAGACGACGATGGGCGCAGGGGCGCGGTTGTGACGGAACGTTGAGGGCGAGGAGTAGGTGGCTCGAGCCGCCTCGTGCACCACCTACTAGTGGGAGGATGAAAAATGTTGTTGAATTTTTTTTTCTAAGTGATGGAAAGAGAATGCATGTGTTACGTGCATGCCCACGAGGTCGCATGGCCTGAGAGAATGTCGGCTGACGGGGTTGATACTTAGTAGCGTGGCTCGAGCCACCCCGCGCATCACGTACCAAGTCGCTGCAATGTGAGGCGGCAGGGGTAAGAAAGGGGTGAAACCCCCAAGGGAGTGGGTGATGGTATCAAGGGTGGTGTCAGTAGACTTGTGCAAGAGCATGTAGCTTGAAATTTTTCTAAGTCTGGAAAATGTAACTTCATTGATAACAAAGATAGGCAACATGCATTGGTACATGGGGATGGCGTGCATGAAAACTTGCAAAATGAAAGAAAAATTTACAAGTGTGGAAAATGCACTAAGGCAGGCCAGGGCTTGATCGGGTGGGTCATATTTCCCGCACTTAGAGTTTGAGCTCTCCGGACGCAATCTTGTCAGCGAAGGCAAACTTGAGGCCCCTACACCACTTGAGGCCGTGACTGACATTCTGATTATAGGGGCAGTAGTTGGGATGGGTGAGATCTTCCGGGGTAGGTTCAGATTGGGCATATGGAAGGGTTATGGTATTGTCGTTGATCCAGGTCTTGAGGAGAGCTCTGACAGTCTTCAAGTCGCATGGGTATTCCGGAGCAGGCATCAGCTACCCTCTCTTGTCAGGGCGCCCATCCCTTCCTTGGGATTGGCGCTTTCTGTAATACCCCGAAAATCCTGATGTATTGTTATGGGCTAATTTAACTTTTTTATGACAAATTATTACTATTTTTATTATTATTTCTTTTAATATCGATATACTTCTTAGTGACGAATTTGGGAAGCATTATAATGATGATCTTTAGCGACATTTTTTTTAGAGTTAGCGTCGATACTTTCTTAACATCTTTTGGCGACGAAATCTTGTGAACATTGATAGTTTCTAAATGACCACTTTTAGCGACACATAGTGGAGTGGATTAGCGTAACAATCATTAATAATTTTCTAACATATAGTTCATTGTAAGTATTTTTTATTTTTTTTTACCATTTTTCACAATCATAAGTTGGGTTAGAGATAGTGTCCCGGAGGAGTCGCCTATCCCCGCAGGATGATGTACACTCCGGAGAGGGGGTTGAAGCATGTTCCATGACCAAGGCAAGGTGCGCATGGTGTGATGAATAAGTGTGGTGCCCGGGGGCATGATGACATGATTGTGGCGCATAGGCGCGATGGAGTGAGTAAGGTGCCGGGGGCACGTTTGTGTCAATGGTGGCGCATGGGCGCGACAGAGTACATATGGTGCCGGGGGCACGGTAGTGTGACAGAGAGATTGGGGGCATGGCTGTATCAGCGGCGCGGCGCATGGGCGCGGTGAAGTCTTGGAGTGTGACGCCCGAACGTCGGTGACGGGGGTCACGGAGACGACGTCCGGGCGACGGACGTTGAGCGTCGTGGAGTTGGCGAGCGGGCGCGGGCGACGTCCGGACGACGGGCGACGGGGTCGCGGAGTTGACGTCCGGACGACGGGCGACGGGGGTCGCGGAGATGACGTCCGAGCGACGGGGTCGCGGAGTTGTGTCCGGGCGACGGGGTCGCGGAGTTGTGTCCGGGCGACGGGGGTCACGGAGGATGCAAGGCCTCTTGAAGAGAAGTGAAGGTGTTAAGGATGGAGACCAAAGGCTAACCCTTGGGGGAAGGCCAAGGCCAACCCCAAGGGAAGGCCAAGGCCGACCCCAAGGGGAAGGCCAAGGTCGAGGCCGAACCCAAGGGGAAGGCCAAGGCTGAGGCCGACCCCAAGGGGGAGGCCAAGGCCAACCTCCTTGGGCAAGTGCCATGGCGCATCGACGGACAACGTGCGAAGTGCGACGGTCGAAGCGTGATGCGGCGTCGCACGATGATGAGTTTCTTGGCGACGAAGTCGCGTAGAAGAAGTAAGAAGTGCACGTGACTTGAGCGTGCACGCTTTGACCGGTTGTGAGCGTTGAAAATGTCTATTGCTTGTGCGGACGTGTCATGCAAAATGGGACCATAGTGGGCCTTTGGGTTCGACCGGAATAGGTTGGGAACATAAGCCCTCTGCGTGTGGAGTGCGCGGAGGGGCAGCCTGAGCGGGCACCGCACGCATAAATACTTAGCAAGATTTTATGTTGTTTGGCCGGAGTGTTGTTGAGGTCGTGAATGCATGATGATGATGAAGAGTATGTGGCTCGAGCCACCTCGTGCACTACCTACGGAAGCTGGGAATGCTTGGGGGGAGGGATGATAGGGCGCAGGGGCGCGAGCATGTAAACGGCGCCCGAGCGATGGACGACGAGTGTCGCGGAGACGTCACCCGGGCGATGGGCGACAAGCGTCAGGGAGACGGCGCACGGGTGCTGGCGACGGGGGTTGCGGAGACGGTGCCCGGGCGACAGACGACGAACATCACGGAGACGTCGCCCGGGCGATAGGCGACGGGGGTTACGGAGATGGTGCACGGGCGCTGGCGACGGGGGTCGCGAAGATGACGCACGGGCGTTGGCGACGGAGGTCGCGGAGACGGCGCACGGGCGTTGGCGACGGATGACGAGTGTCGAATAATGAGTTGGAGTAGGTGGTTCGAGCTACCTCGTGCACCACCTACCAAGGATGTTGATGTCGATGGACATCGTCATGAGGGGCGCGATAAGGGCGCGGTCGGACGTGGCGATGCGGGGGCAGTCCACGACGGGCGCATGTGCGCAGGCGATGCACATCGGTTCTTTTTTTTTTTTTTTGAAGTTGCCGGCATTGGATGTCGGCCATGATGTGAAGGTGAGAAGGTCGAAGGTGGTGGGGTGGACTTGGGTGTGGTGACCGAAGGGAAGAGGTTAGACGCGAGGCGCGCATTGGTCGTCATGATGAGTTTTTTTTTTTTTTTTTGTGCATGCTTGGTGTGGTATGAAGCCGAAGAGTGGCCTTGGTAATGGAGGCCGTAGTGGGCATGGAGGATGGTCATGCATTAATGTTGAAGGTTGGCCGCGGGTGAAGAAAAGAAGATGAAGGTCGAAGGTGGAATGTGGAGGGAGGTTCGGCCTTGGATATGGCGTGAAGGTTGCGGTGTGGGGGAAGGGAAGAGAGGGAAAGGGGGTCGGCCTAGGGGAGGGGATGGGGAGGCCAAGGCCGAGGGGGGAAAGGAAAGGGTGGCCGAGGCCGAGCTTGGGGAGAAGGGGAGAGGGGAAGTGGGAAGAAGGTGAAGAAGGGGGATGGCGGCGGCGGTGGGGTGCCACGGTGGCCGAGGCCGAAGGGTAGGGGGAGGGAAAGGAAGGGGAAGAGGGAGGAGAGGAGAGAGGAATGGGGAGGGGTCGGCCTTGGGGAGGGGGTTGGGGTCGGCCTAGGGGAGGGGGTTGGGGAGGCCGAGGCCGAGGGGGGAGAGGGCGGGGGAGGAGGGAAGGGGGAAGGGAGACGGGGTGGGGTCATGGCGCCGGCCGCGGGCTTGCGGGGGAAGAAGAGAGAGAGGGAGGGGAAAAGAGGGAAAGAGGGGGGGTTGGGGTCGGCCTAGGGGAGGGGGTTGGGGAGGCCGAGGCCGAAGGGGAGAGTGAGGGGGAAGATGGAGGGGAGAAAGGAAGTGGAAAGAAGGGGGAGAAGGTGGCGGCGGCGGGGTGCCGTGGGTGGCCGGGGGCGGGAGAGAGAGAAGAGAAGAGAGGGAGGTGCGGCCGGGGGTGTCGTCGTCGGCGAGGGGGGCTGCCGGCCGAATGGCGAGGCCGAGGGAGATTGGCGGCGCCGCATAGAGGCTGGGCGGCGCGAAGAAGGAGAAGAGAAAGAGAGATAGATTAGGGTTTCTTTGCATTAGGGTTTGTGAGAAAAGAGAGGCGCGGGTCGGGTTCGGGTGGGTCTGGCATATGGGCGTAGAAAGAGAGAAAAAGGGAGGCGCGGGTCGGTTCGGGGCGGGTTCGGGCTCTCGGGTAATATGGGTTCGCGGGTAGGGTTTGCCCAGATTTTTTTTGAAATTCAAATTCGAATAAAATAATAATAATTTTTTTTTTACAGCCCTAAAGAGGGAGCCCCCAATGACATTTTCATAATGTGCAGGATGAGAGTGAGAGAAATGGGATGGTGGGAGAATGAAAACTTTTTCATAAGAGAGAGAAGTTGTGTATGAAGTGGGGAAAGGGTGATGGGGTGTTGGGTGGTGAGAGGGAGAGTGAATGGAGGTATAGAGAGAGTGATGAGAGCATGTATGTGGGGAGTAGTGGGGAAGATGAAAAACTTGAAATTTTTTCTAAGTGTTGAATTTTTTTTTTTTGAGTTCGGGCAAGGATGCTAAGGGGAGGCCGTTGAGGGTGGTGATGGATGACCGGTTGCGAAAAAAAATGAATTTTTTTCTAAGTGTTGTCACTACAAGAAAAACAGTTTTTTGCGACGGACTTTTAGTGACGGATTTAATTCCGTCACTAAAAGTGGCCTTTAGTGACGGATTATTACCAACGGAAAATCCGTCGCTAAATGATATTTTTGAAAATTTCATTTTTGACAATATTTTCTCTTGCCTGAAATTACATTAAAGATAGAAACCCTACTTTTTATCTTATTCTCCCCGCCGCTCTCTTTTTCCCATCTCCTCTCTCTTTCTGTAGATCGGCCTCCTTGCCGCGCCTGCTCACCGTCGGCCGCCCCTTTCCCAGGGTCGCCTTCCCTCCCCCGCCGACCTTCCTCCTCCCCACCCCACACCCCGCCGACCTCCTTCCTCCCGCCAAGCTCCCCGCGGCAGCCCGTGGCCGCCGGCGTAGGGCTCTTCCTCCCTTTTACTTCACCTTCGGCCACTCTCCCCGCCGAACCAACTCCCCACGGATCTGTCTTTCTCTCACCCACACTCACCTCCATCACCTACCTTCGCCGCCCACCTCCGATGCCATCCCCACCCCGCTGCCTCACTCCGATGCCACTGCCACCCAACTCCCACACGGCCCAAACAACACATCCATTGTGCCGCTGCCGCCCCTACCGCTGCTGCCCCCTGCCATGTCCACAGCCGTCGCTGTCTCCCCATGTCATGTCCACTGCCGCCGCTGAGACTACGAACCCACCATGCCCCTTTCCGATTGCTACTACTGCTTCGACTACCTATTTGTATGTGATTTTGATGATTAAATTGCTTGTATTTTTCTGTCATATATTTCTATGTTGAATAATGTGATTCCACGTTCATTGATTTGCAAATAATTTGATTCCATGAGATCTTCTCTTTAATTGTGACACTGAAAAGAAAACTCTAATTGTCTATTAAGTGTTCCGTTACATGTAGATTCATCCTGTAGTAACTATGAAAGGGAAGTTGATTGCTAATTAACTATGTGTAGATTTCCTAATTGCTACTTTTGGTGACAAAAACCTGCTCTTAAGTGTTAATTATAAATTATATTTTTGCTATTGCATGTCCGTGAGTGTATTGGGTGTACAAATGTGGAGATGTGTATGGATTGGTGTGTGTGAGTTGGTATGTGACAGTGAAAGGGTGTGCGTGTGTGTTATTTTAGTGCAGTAGTGTGGGTTTGTACATGCCATGAGTGTGTGTATGTGTGAATGAGTGTGTGTGTGTGTGTGTAAGGCTGCCAAAGGGGGTAGCTGATAATGCAGGCATGATAATGCAGGCATGATATCAGGCTGATAATGCCTGCATGATAATGCAGGCATGATATCATGCATGCATGATAATGCAGGCATGATATCATGCCTGCATTATCATGCTAATTAAATATTCTTGTCTACCTGTATAAGGTTATACAATATTTAACTATACTAAGGTATCTTAATTGAAGTGGTGTGTCTTTAAACCATCAAGGAAGAATTTCTTGCTAGTATTCAAACATATATGCTGAAAGCTGATTGGGTGCCCAGGTCAGACTTCTTGTTCTGAAGTCTCTTCTGAATTGCTCTGAATCATGTTCTATGCTTTATAAAGGCGTTTTACGTCATGGTTTATCCAAATTCTTTTTCATGCTGCAAGCGTTCTTGGTCTTCATCGTAATTTGTTTGGAAAACTCTAGGAACAATTTGTTATGAAGGAAAGCGGGAAATTTAGGCAATGAAAAGCCCTGGACTTCAGTTTGTTTAGAAGTTGCATGATTTAAGCTTAAACATTATGTGTGGTCCATTTGACGTTGGGCACTAGGATGCGTAGCTTTAGTACACCAATTGCTGGTTGATGTTGGTGTAGTTGGCAATCCTGTCTGTTTGATATTTGCTATACTAGAGGCATCGCTGCTCAGCTTTATGGTTTTGGGATTGTTATTTGACATTTTCTCAGGTGGGATTGTTTAGCTTTTACACCAATCTAAGCATCAAGTTTCACCGCTTTGTTTGTGGCATCTATCTTTTGTGCTTTTAACTGCTCGTTTATTCATTAGAATCTGGGAAATATTGACGGATCCGTTGCTTGTAATCTGTTCAACTACAGTCAAAATTTAGGTACTGAACTATAGGTTGGTTTACTACATCACGACAATGTTATCTGCAACTTTTATGTCCATAAGCTGATTTTAAGAGTTTTAACCTTCTAAGACCAGTCATTTCATTCCATGGTTGCTTAGTATGAATTAACTTCTAGCACTTATAGCACTTCTAACAATTCCAACTATGCAGACCAACTGAATTGCTATTTAAGTTCACCAGTATTATCATACTAAGGTTTGTTTACTTTTATCTTATATATTCTTGACTCCTTCTGTTCTCTCGCAATGTTCTCTCATTCGTTGGATATGCATTTGAATACTGGCAAAGATTTAGATGCGTTTTAATTTATTTGATTCACTTTCCTTTTGAGTGTTTGAATACTAGCAAAGATATAGATGGTGTTTATGCTTCTCTAAAAGAAGGTAAGCTCTCTACTTTTTTCAGGGAAGTCTTCACCATAGTCCAACTCCAATTCTTGTTTTGTGTATCTTATTGTACATTATTAATTATTTCCCAACTTTATGTCATTATTCCTTTTTTGCTGCAGTTTCTTGCCAGGCTTTGTTTTGTTGCAAGGATGAAAAGCATTATAGTCGAATGTATGATAATGTAGTTCATCCTGCAAATGCCTTTGCTTCAAAACCTTATAGCTGTAAAAGATTTCTTTCTATCAGTAATAGTTCATCAAATAAATAGCATGCAAAGGATAAGCTTTTTCCCTTGCATTAGTGGGCTATGTGTTTGTGCGTCACTCAACTATTTATTCATATTGTAGGGGTTGAAGCCATGTTCAAGATGCAAAGGATGGTTGATAGAACTTTGGAGCAAAAAGCATGCCATAAATGACGCTAAGAAAGCATTCAAAGATACCTTGTATGTTATATTCACAGGGAGACCAAAAATTTGTTATGTATGCATGTCAAACAAATTCAATTCTTCCTGTCTATCGGTGTGAATAACACCTTGAATTAAAGGCTTCTTATTTTATGTTAAACTTGTACAAGATTGGTTGGGGTTTGTTGAGATTATGAATGTTGGTAGGTGGTGTAGTTTGCAATCGCCATTAGCATCAACTTTTCTTGTGTTTATTGTTTACAATACTTGAATTGTGGGAACAGTTTGAAGGATTAAAGAAAATTTTAAAAAATATATATTTCTAGCTACGAATTTTCAGTGACTGTTTTTTCGTCGCTAAAGTACAAAAGAAGAATCTGCCATTGATTTTTAGCGACGGATTTTCCGTCGCTAAAAGTCTTATTCACTTATTATGGATGGACTTTTAGCAACGAAAATACCGTCGCTAAAATTATCACAATTAGCGACGGACATTTAGCGACGGAAATTCCGTCGCTAAAATTCTTTTGAAAAATGAACTTTAAAAATATAAAAAAATTAAAATTACCTTTAGCGACGGACTTTACCGTCGCTAAAGGTAATTAATTCCGTCGGTAATCGTAAGACTTTTGCCGACGGACCACCAACTTCCGTCGCAAATCTTTTAGCAACGGCCTTTATCCCCACGGACTTTTAGCGACGGACAGTCCGTCGCTAAAAGCCTTTACCGACGGAAAATGACTTTTAGCGACGGAAAAGTCCGTCGCTAAAAGTCTTTTTTCTTGTAGTGTGTGCTGAGACAAGGATGCCGAGGAAGACCACTGAGGATGATCATCGATGACCGGTTGCAAAAAAAATGAAATTTTTTCTAAGTGTTGTGCTGAGACAAGGATGCCGAGGAAAACCACTAAAGATGATCATCGATGACCGGTTGCGAAAAAATGAAATTTTTTCTAAGTGTTGTGCTGAGACAAGGATGCCGAGGAAGACCACTGAGGATGATCATGGATGACCGGTTGCGAAAAAAAAGAATTTTTTTTTCTAAGTGTCAAGAAAAGTGGATGCATGATGATAATGCGACCGTAGCAGCGCGGCTCGAGCCACCCCGCGCACCACGTACCAAGTCATTGCAATGTGAGGCCGAAGGGATTGGGAAGGGGTGAAGCCCCCAAGGGAGTGGGTGATAGCATGAAGGGTGATATCAAGAGACTTGTGCAAGAGCAATATAACTTGAAAGTTTTCTAAGTCTGGAAAATGGAACTTCATTGATAACGAAGGATAGGCAGCATGCCTTGATACATGGGTATGACGTACATGGCAACTTGCAAAATGAACCAAAAAAAAATAAAAAATTACAAGTGTGAAAAATGCACTGAGGCATGCCAAGGCTTGGTCGGGTAGGTCATATGTCCCGTACTTAGAGTTTGAGCTCTCCGGACGCAATCTTGTCAGCGAAGACAAACTTGAGGCCCCTGCACCACTTGAGGCCATGACCGACCTTCCGATGATATGGGCAGTAATTGTGATGGGCTAAGTCTTCCGGGGTAGGTTCATTGTCGACATTGGGCAGGGTTATGGCATTGTCGTCGATCCATGTCTCGAGGAGATTTCTAACAGTGTTTAAGTCGCACGGGTAGTCCGGGGCAGGCATTGGTCGCCCTCTCTTGTCAGGACGCCCGTCCCTTCCTTGGGACTGACGCTTGCGGCTGTTGTCGTCGTTACTAGCTGTTTTCATCGTCGCGGCCAAGGCAATATGAGGTTAGGGCTTTGGGGTCTTTGACGGACCGACCGAGTCATAGGTGCGTCGTGCAGCTTCCTTGAGATGTCCCCAAGACCGAAGCTGGAGGTTTTCAAGGTAGACCTTGTAGATGTCATTCATGTTCTTGATGCAAATGGGCACAAGGGTTTCATCCTTGCTGAAGTCAGTGCACTCCAAACACTTGTGATGAAATCGCGTAACATAGGTGTTGAGGTCTTCCCCGGGGTTCTGGCGGATTCCGGCAATGTCAACAATGGTCACACGTTCCGTCTCATAATGGAACTTGTCAAGGAAGAGCTGGGCCATGTCGGACCATGAGTGGATAGTACTGTCAGGAATCTGATGATACCAAGAGTAGGCGAGACCAGTCAGGGACTTGTGAAATTCTCAAAGCTTCAAAGTGTCGTCCTCCCGTAATGCTCCAGGGAGCCAGCAAAACGGGTGAGGTGCTCGCGGGCGTTGCCCTCTTTGCCATTGAACAAGGTGAAGGATGGTTGCTTGTACTTGACGGGGTAAGGCTTGGTAGCGAGGCTGCTAGAGTAGGGAGCATGGCCTGACAGCTTAGAGGGGGAGTGGGCTAAAGATGACTGCTTGAGACGGTGAAGGAGGGCATCAAGGTCATGCTTGGTGACGTACGACGCATGTGAGGGTTTGTGCCCTGTCGTGATGATCCGAGCACCAGAGCCCCCAGACGGTACAACCTGAGGCATTGAGGGGATGACGATGGTAGAGAGGGGTTGGTGGTGGTGAGCAACTTGTTGGGGCATGGTTTGTACATGGGTAGTGTCAGCTGCTGGAGGCCGGTCGTCAGGAAAGGTCGACTGGAGTAAGCCGGGGGAATGACTTGTGTTTAGGTTTCGACTAGTTATGTTCGGGTTAGGCTCCATCTCAATTGATTCGTGAGTCTCCGAAGTGCTTCGAGCAAGGGTAAGGCGTGGCGCCGGGGGCTGAGGTGCCGCGAGTCCTACTGTCGAGGGCCCGGAGGACCAAGGCAGCGGTGGTCGCGACACTGGGGCCTGAGCAGTGTCCAAAACTAGCCCAGGCCTTGAAGGTTGGATATGAGCAGGAGGGGCCAAACCTGGATCTTGGGATAACACGGGGTGAGTAATGGGCACAGGGTGCAGAGCTCTAAGGCTTTGGGAAATCGGTGATTGTGAAGTCAAGACTTGGATTGATTTTTGCATTTCCACCATGGCTATCATAAGAGTGGCTATAGTGGTCGAAAACTACTGGATGGCCGCATTGACTGCAACTTGTATGTCAGGTGCGGTAGTTTGTGGCTGGTCTTGGGGACGCACAGCACTGGTCCCCTCTTGTTCACCCGAGTGGTCCTCTTCTTGCACGGCATGGATAAGGCCCTGGCTGGCAGCCCTCGTAACTTTTCGTTGTCTAGGCATGGAGACTGAGTGCGGAAGATAGACAGACTGCAGTACGATGCTCACCTCCCCAGCAGAGTCGCCAAAATGATGCCAAAGAATGTGGGTTCGTACTTACGTGGATGTACCACAAAGGCTGCAATCCGAGTCAACTTCCAAGTATGTTGATGTGAGACACAGCAAGGGTGGAACAAGGGCAGAGACCAAGAGCTTCCCAGACAGAACTCGAGGGTGGCAGTGCTGCGAGGGCGATATCGTGAGATGAATACACGATGACAGTCACAGTCCAATGCTTAGGTCCAGAGTCAGGGAACTGTATGTTTCTCTCTCTAGAATTCTAGAGTGAGAAAGTGAAATATGTTCTGAAAATGTCCAACCTCTATCTCCTTTTCAAATGAATTCTCAAGACCTCTATTTATAGAGATTGAGATGATGATGTCATTAACCAACACGTGGTGTTCCCCGGGAGTGACACGTCACCGGGGGGTCCACGGGTGCCGGTGCTCCATGGACTGTCAGATCGCATATTCATCCGGCCTGCCCCGCACAGCGTCGCTCTGTCTGTCTGAGAAGACTGGCTCCCACAGCGTCGGTGTGGCCAGAGAACCCCCTTGATCTAGCCTCCAATCCAAGCCCTTGCGGAGTCCCACAGGCCTGGCAGCGGTGGGGAAGACCCGACGCCCAACTGCCAGGTGAACTAGGCGCGATGCCCTCCGAAGACCTGCTCCCGTCTCGGAGTGACCCGGGGGTCATAGTCCCTAGGGGTGCCGACGCAAGCCCCCAGTGCCGGAGCACGTAGGCCAGTCACGCAGGCACCCTGACGGAGATAGTGTCCCGGAGGAGTCGTCTATTCCGCAGGCCAAGGTAGCATCCCGGAGGAGCCGTCTACCTGGCGGAAGGGGAGTTGAAGAGCTCCCTGGCAGAGATAGTGTCCCGGAGGAGTCGCCTATCCCCGCGGGTGAGTCCTTGTGCCGGAGCACTCGGAGCGAGTCAAGGTAGCATCCCGGAGGAGCCGTCTACCCGACTGGCCAAGGTAGCATCCCGGAGGAGCCGTCTACCTGGCGGAAGGGGAGTTGAAGAGCTCCCTGGCAGAGATAGTGTCCCGGAGGAGTCGCCTATCCCCGCGGGTGAGTCCTTGTGCCGGAGCACTCGGAGCGAGTCAAGGTAGCATCCCGGAGGAGCCGTCTACCCGACTGGCCGAGGTAGCATCCCGGAGGAGCCGTCTACCTGGCGGAAGGGGAGTTGAAGAGCTCCCTGGCAGAGATAGTGTCCCGGAGGAGTCGCCTATCCCCGCGGGTGAGTCCTTGTGCCGGAGCACTCGGAACATGTCAAGGTAGCATCCCGGAGGAGCCGTCTACCCGACTGGCCGAGGTAGCATCCCGGAGGAGCCGTCTACCTGGCGGAAGGGGAGTTGAAGAGCTCCCTGGAAGAGATAGTGTCCCGGAGGAGTCGCCTATCCCCGCAGGATGATGTACACTCCGGAGAGGGGGTTGAAGCATGTTCCATGACCAAGGCAAGGTGCGCATGGTGTGATGAATGAGTGTGGTGCCCGGGGGCATGATGACATGATTGTGGCGCATGGGCGCGATGGAGTGAGTAAGGTGCCGGGGGCACGTTTGTGTCAATGGTGGCGCATGGGCGCGACAGAGTACGTATGGTGCCGGGGCCACGGTAGTGTGACAGAGAGCCTGGGGGCACGGCTGGATCAGCGGCGCGGCGCATGGGCACGGCGACGTGTTGGAGTGTGACGCCCGAACTTCGGTGACGGGGGTCACGGAGACGACGTCCGGGCGACGGACGATGAGCGTCGTGGAGTTGGCGCGCGGGCGCGGGCGACGTCCGGATGACGGGCGACGGGGTCGTGGAGTTGACGTCCGGACGACGGGCGACGGGGGTCGCGGAGATGACGTCCGGGCGACGGGTTCGCGGAGTTGTGTCCGGGCGACGGGGTCGCGGAGTTGTGTCCGGGCGACGGGGGTCGCGGAGGATGCAAGGCCTCTTGAACAGAAGTGAAGGTGCTAAGGATGGAGGCCAAAGGCCAACCCTTGGGGGAAGGCCAAGGCCAACCCATAGGAGGAGGCGAAGGCCAACCCCAAGGAAAGGCCGAGCCCGACCCCAAGGGGGAGGCCGAGGCCGACCCCAAGGGGAAGGCCAAGGCCGAGGCCGACCCCAAGGGGGAGGCCAAGGCCAACCTCCTTGGGCAAGTGCCATGGCGCATCGACGGACAATGTGCGAAGTGCGACGGTCGAAGCGTGATGCGGCGTCGCACGATGATGAGTTTCTTGGCGACGAAGTCGCGTAGAAGAAGTAAGAAGTGCACGTGATTTGAGCGTGCACGCTTTGACCGGTTGTGAGCATTGAAAATGTCTGTTGCTTGTGCGGACGTGTCATGCAAAATGGGACCACAGTGGGCCTTTGGGTTCGACCAGAATAGGTTGAGAACAGAAGTTTTAGCGACAAATGAGAGTGTAGGTTTTCTTCAGTTTCTAATTAGGGTTTTCATCCTACATATATATTTATACATAAGACATAGTTATGGGGCAGCCACCCTTCTAGCCGTCAGACTCCATCTTGTTCACGGTAGAGATAGATATCGAGAAGAGAAAGAAGAGAGCTTGAAGGGGAAATTTTCCGGCAAGCTCCGGCAATCGCATAGGAAATTCGGTAAGCCTTCTTTTAGTTTTTTTTTCTCTCTTAGTTTATGGAGATCAGTTTAAGTTTCATTATTGTATTGCATATATGACTGTGGGTATATGGATCTATTGGATGTGAGAAGCTGTGAAGAGGGAAAAGAAATTGTTGAGAGTTTAAGGAGTTTAACATTATGCCGTGAGGTTGCCAGGTATGGTGAGTGCATGGTGGGCACGGGTGAACGGGTTTGGAGCCATGAGCGGCCACGGCTGCCGGGGCTATGAGTTGCGGCACCACCATGGATCATATGAGGGTAGAAACAATTTCAGTGGTTGCGATCTAGATATAGAAAGCAACCATGACGGGGCTGTGGGTATGGAGAGAGAGAGAGAGAGAGAGAGAGAGAGAGAGAGAGAGAGAGAGACCTGCTGTGTGGGTGCCGAGTGTGTAAGCTGTTGTATATGGGGACTGCAGTGGAAGAATCTAGGTGACAGTGTGTGGGTATATGCGTGAGTTGTGGTTGTGCGTGAGTGTTGTGCGTGTATATGCGTGTGCGTGAATATGCGTGTGCGTGAGTATTGTGTGGGTTTATGCGTAAGGTGTGTGCTGCTGTGATGTGTCTGTGTGGTTTTGGTTTTTGTCTAGTGTGTGAGGTGTGTATATATTGTGTGTACACGATATGTGTGTGGAGCAGTGCAATGGGTGTTTGTTACAGTGGAGTGGGTTTGTGAGTGTAGTTGTAAGAGAGAGACATGGAGAAAGAGAGGACAGCGGTGTTGGTGCTGGTTATCAAGAGGAGCGTGGCTGTGCAGTGTAATGTGTCTTGGAGGAGATGAACGGGGAGTGTGACAGCAAGAGAGAAAGGAAACTTGGGAAGAAAACCCCACTACCGTGAGGCAGTGGATGTGGACGGTGCTCTATGTGGGTTGGTAATGTGGTCTAGTGTGTGTTTACGTGTGTGAGAAATGAACAAAGGGAGAGGGCACGACACTGCTGTGAGGCAGTGTCTGTTTTTGTGTGTTTAGCGCCCAATTGTGAGGCAATTGTGTGTGTAAAGTGTGTGCGAAAATGTGAGTATAGTGAGTGGCTAGGTGTATGTGTGTAGTGTGTGATGAGGTGTGAGAAATGGGTTTAAGGAAAGGAGAAAAAAAAGGGTGAAAGGAAGAGAGTAGCAGGTGTGGGCTGTGCCCATGAATAAATTGATTAGAGAATGAGGCTACTGCCCTTGGAAAGACCTACTGGAAAGCGAAGGCAAGAGATGTGCTTTTGTGAGTATATACATATGAGTGTGTGTGTGTGTGTGTGTGTGTTGTGAGTGAGTGTGTGGTTGTTTATGTAATGTGAGTGTGAGGTGCAAGCAAATGTGAGAGTGCAAGTGAGTGATGAAGTGGCTTCAGGTAACACTGCTGGGTGAGTATGAAGGAGTCGACTGTGTAGAGAGAGGGAAAGTCCTTGTTTTAAAATGGGACTCAAAAGTGTCGCTAAAGGGGGATTTTTCTTTTTAGCAGTTTCTTTCCCAATTTTTAAGATATATTTAGAAATTTATTTGGACAAAACTCAAAATAGTAACTTATATTATTTTTGCAAGATCTACACACAGGAAAACATTTAGATTTTTCTGAGCATGGGAAGCATGCTAACTAATTTTATCTGAACAAGAGATTTTGGTGTATTTTAGAATAGTAAATTAAGTTATTAAATTTTGATACTTTTAAAATAGTCTTATGTAGCTATGATGGAGTATATTCCAGATTTTCAAAAGTTTTTAAAGTTGTTTGCTATTTTTAGCGTTATTACCGGCGTAGGGATCGATCGGATGTAGCGTAACGTTTCACTATTACAATAGTTTATAAAATTATTTCTAAAGACCTCTTCTGAGTAGATTTAAACAAAGTACAAAACTAAAACTTCCCTTATTTTTGTGAAACCTTTGACGTGGAAGTTTTTGGGATTTTTCTGGACATGGAAAATGTCTCGAAAAATTTTATTTTAAAAACCGGTTTTTGAATTCTTTAACATAGTAAACAAAAATATTTTTAGCCTAGAATTTTACAGTGACCTAAAAGTACCGAGAGGCTTAAGTGTCTAAAAGTTCGTGGCATTTCGGTGCCATTTGATATCTATTTGGATCATGAGCATTAACGCTCAATTTAATGAGCAGTTTAGGGTTTCTTTCGAAAAATTCCTGGAACGATCATTCTTGTCCGAAAAACCCACAAGTGGTCTAAAAATACTCTTTTAGGTTATATCTAGGTGGATAATGGTACGTTAGGCATCGGGAGCGAATATGTAATTTTAAAAAAATCAAGGGGCGGTTGGGTAAATTTTACTCACTTAAGAGAAACCTAATACTTAGGCGTGCTCGAGCGACAATGAATGACATCCGTGTGGTTTGTTATTTAGGTTTCGGTAGAAAAGGGATATGGTGTTGACCGATGACCCTTTCGGGTTAAAGCACGTATAGGGATATAAAGAGGAAAAGAATGGCATTGAAGGTTCTTGAACCGGATGTAGCAGCATGATCGTTTCTTTGGAGATTTTGATATGAGGAATGCATAGCGTCAAGTAAGTGACCATTTGATTTAACTAGTATTTTTACATATAATGTATATGTTTTCTACAGTTAAAAGTGGTATTTATCAACATTGATTGCTTTAATTATGTTTAACTGCTCTGGTTTAATTTACCAAGAAGCTTTTACTGGTTTATTTCTTGTTAAAGAAAAACTGGACCAACATGTAAATGATGTTTTGCTTAGAAATTGAAATGGAACTCGGATTTGAAATGTTTGGTATTTGACGTTATTGTGAATATTGAACATCTTGATAATTATTGAAATGACGTGAGGATGGTTGACAATCAATTGATGAGTGATTTTGTTTACGATGAACCCAAAGGGGGTTTTTGGTTTATTCGATTGCTATGCCTCATATTCAACGGGGGAAAGTTGGATTTCGGGCCCTAGTCAACGGAGCTTGTACGTTGATGCACATTATTGTTTCTTGTGGTTTGCCTTGCGTCCAGATTATTTGAAATGTCTTAATGTGGCTATAATATAAAGTGAGTTATTTTCTGCATGCTTTGGTCCACCTAGTTGAATCATTGGTTACTTACTGAGCACGTGGAAGCTTATCCCTTACTTATCATTTCAAGTTGAAAGTAAGGTGATGATGAGGAGCATAGGAAGAGACAATTTGGTGTAGAGCTTCGGACACTGCATGGAATGAGTTGCTAAATATTTAGATAGTCAGTTTAGCTTTAGTTGTTGACAATCGGAGTTATGAAGATTTTTAGTACGAGTGATGTATTTAAATGAAAACATGAACATGTAATTAGAGTTTTGGAGAATTTTTAATTTCCGCTGCAGCATATGTTGGTTTTAGCGAGTAAGGTCTGGCAGAGCCCTCGGTTGGAATCCATTGGGTCTACGGCCGGTCACGGATCTAGCTTGCGGGCCTACCCGTGGGTTCGGGTCGTGACACTTTCAGCTGTTGTTGTCGTCACTGGCTGCTTCCACTGTCGCGGCCAGGGCAAGTTGGGTTTGGGGCTTCGGGGTCTTTGACGGACTAACCGAGTCATAGGTGCATCGCGCAGCTTCCTTGAGATGTCCCCAAGACCAAAGCTGGAGGTTTTCAAGGTAGACCCTGTAAGTGTCTTTCATGTTCTTGATGCAAATGGGTACAAGAGTTTCATCCTTGCTGAAGTTAGTGCACTCTAAGCACTTGTGATGAAATCGCGTAACATAGGTGTTGAGGTCTTCCCCGGGGTTCTGGCGGATTCTGACAATGTCAACGATGGTCACACGTTCCATCGCATAATGAAACTTGTCAAGGAAGAGCTGGACCATGTCGGACCCAGAATGGATAGTACTGTCAGGAATTTGATGATACCAAGAGTAGGCGAGACCGGTTACGGACTTGTGAAATTCTCGAAGCTTCAAAGTGTCGTCCTCCCCGTAGTGCTCTAGGGCACCAACAAAATGGGTGAGGTGCTCGCGAACATTGCCTTCTTTGCCGTTGAACAGGGTGAAGGATGCTTGCTTGTACTTGACAGTGTAGGGCTTAGTAGCGAGGTTGCCATAGTAGGGAGCATGGCCTGACAGCTTAGAGGGGGAGTGTGGTAAGGATGACTGCTTAAGACGACAGAGGATGGCGTCAAGGTCATGCTTGGTGATGCGAGGGTTTGTGCCCTGTCGAGATGATCCTGGCACCAGAGGCCCCAGACAGGGTGACCTAAGGCATTGAGGGGATGACAATGGTAGAGAGGGGTTGGTGGTGAGGAGCAACTTGTCGGGGTATGGTTTGCATATGGGTAGTGTCAGCGGCTGGAGGCCGGTCGTCAGGAAAGGTTGACTGGAGTAAGCGGGGGGAATGACTTGTGTTTAGGATTCGATTGGTTATGTTCGTGTTAGGCTCCATCTCAATTGAGTCGTGAGTTTCCGAAGTGCTTCGATTTCACGTGGTGTGGTGTGGTGTGGTTTGGTTCGGATACTCTCCACCTACTCCTCCCTCAACTTTCTCATTGCTCGAAAGCAATGCATACGAAGCCATCAGTCAATGCATGGACAAAAGTACGACATTCAAAGAGCTTTGAACACCAGTGGAGAGGGCAAGTGGGGCAAGTGAGGAGATTGGTTTATGATTGAATTTTAGGGACCAAGATCCTCTGCTGTACAGCAGATGTGCTGTTCCCACAAAATGTCGCTAAATGTTTTTTAGCGACAAAAAATTGTTACTATAAATTTCAGTAACAGCAACAAAACACTTTAAATGACAATCTTTTGTCGCTAAATGCTGTACAACACCTCTGCTGTACAGCAGAAGATCTTGATCCGAATTTTAGGAGCGTCCATGCTCTTGTAACTATAGTATCTTTGCTCATTGCTCTTCAAGCTATACAAGGGTTGTCAGTGCACACGATGTCTGTGGACCTAAAGAAAAATTTAAATTAAACTTAAATAATAAAAGGTACTCCCTCCGTCCCTTAAAAAGTGATCAAATTTCCTTTTTGGGCCATCCCACAAAAAGTGATCACTTCCAAATTAGGAAATATTCTGTAGGTATTTTTACATATTTACCCTTTTTATATATTTTTTATTCTATTTCTCTCACCACAATTAATTCTCTACCAACTCATTTTCTCTCTCCTGGCCCACCACTTTACACTACTTTATACTATTTCTCTCTCCACATTTAACACTCTACCAACCAATTTTCTCTCTCATGGCCCACTTTCTTCCCCCCTCTCTCTAAAGGATAAAATGGGAAAGACACACAATATATAACCTAAATCCTTAATATACGTGTAAAAAAAAATGGTGCACTTAAAAAGGGACGGAGGGAGTACATAAAAAGAAAAAAATGAATTTAACATGAAGATGAAGATCGAGAGGGAAGTAGTAGTAAAAATAAAGCGAAAAAGGGCTAATTACACCTATGTCCCTGAGGTTAGGGGGTAATTACACTTAAGGACGCAAAGTTTCAAAATGTAACACTTATGTCCAATGACAAACGGAATACAAAAATACTTAACGGTTTTGACAAAAAGACCTATTTGCCCCTAAATAAAAGTTGAAATCCTAATTTGCCCCTGAGAGGTAGAAAACGGGAAAGTTTTAATGCCATTACATCCCACCCCCTATTTCTGTCACTGAGCAACCCCATTTCTATCACTCCTACACGAACGGGTCCTCATCAGTGTACGTAGAAGCCACACGCATCCACCACCGATGTACTGCCGGCAGCGTGGGGCGATGGAGCTGCCGGGTGCGCGAACGGGTCCTCAACCATGGAATCGTGCTCCGAGGCCAGCCAACCCGGATCCCTGTCGTGATCTCTTCGACCCGAACGCCAGTCGTAATCATCTATCCTTTCAGCCGAACCAATACGACCAGAGCGCGACGGCAGCGGAGCGTTGATTACCCGGCGAGGCGTCGGCGAGTAAAAGCGGGGAGGCGGCGGCGGCGGAGAACGGAGTCTGGCTTTCCTTGACAGGGTCTGGCTTCAGAAAAGAACGGCAGTGGCCGATTGAGTGGACTTTGATCTGGGCTAAGGGTGGCGTGGTGGGGGTAGGGTAAGGGGGAAGAGGGAAGGGTAGCGACATGGTGAAGGGGAGAAGGAAAGAGGCGGCGGCGATGGGGTTTGAGTGATGGGGCGGCAGCTCCATTGAAATTCAGAAATGATGATGGTTAGAGAGAGAGAGATAAAGTTAGGGTTTCAAATTAAATCCAATAAAAAAACACAAATTTGAAAAAAAAAAATATTTTAAATCTGTAATTTGATTTGGGAAAAAAGACGTAATTTCTATTAGAGAGATCCTAATTTAAAAAGATTAAAACCTTAATTTGGAGAGACAGAATTAGGTTTTGAAACACTAATTTGGTATTAGGTTTAAAAACCTTATTTTGTAAATTAGGATTTTTAATTTTTATACAGTGTATATGTAAATATGTGGTATAAGGGTAGTATTGACATTTAGAAAATACGCATGGATGACATAAGCAAAAACATACACTTTTTGGACGGAACCCTGACGGATAGACACGGCTGATACATTTGAAACATGTTTGGTCACGAAATGTTACATTTTGAAACTTTGTGTTCTTGAGTGTAATTACTCCCTAACCTCAGAGGCATAAGTGTAATTAGCCAAAAAAAAATATATATATTGGCAATCGGACCGGTGTCAAGTCTGAAACTTTTCCACGGACACATGGCCAATTTTTGGTACAAGTATAATTCTACTTCACTGAGCTTCTACAAGTAGACATATCTCACTCGCACAGGGACGGCCTTCACACAGTTTCTCAGTCAAGTCTCAATTCCCAAATTCCCCCATTTTCATCAGAAGAAAATGCCGAACCGCAGAAGAGCAAAGAAATCAGGCCGACCAAGAAACCACCGAAACCCTAACCACCACAAATCCCAGGGCTCCGCCACCCCATCACTGCTGCCGTCAACCCCCAACCTCCCCCACGACGCCATTGTCAACATTCTCTCCCGCCTCCCCGTCAAGTCCCTCCTCCGCTTCAGGTCCGTCTCCAAGCGGTGGCGCACCCTCCTCCGCAGCCCCAGATTCATCCAAGCCCACTTCCACTCCTCCTCCCAGAACCCCGACAGCCACTCCCTCCTCCTCCGCCACGTCCATGACAAGACCTGCCACCATCACCTCACCCTTTTCCCTCTTACCTCACCCCACAATCCTGTCAATTTGGAAAACCCATTCCCGTTCTACTACCTCGACATGGACGTCGTCGCCTCCTGCAATGGCATCGTCTGCCTGGCCAAACCGCCCTGGGCCGACGGCATCCGCATCTGGAACCCCGCCACCAGACAGTCCAAGCGGGTCTACCCGCCTCGACCCGTCCGTCTTTGACAACGTCTCGCTAGGGTTGGGCTTCGATCCCGCCGTCAACGACTTCAAATTGATCAGTATTTTGCTATACAAGCGCAATGTGGCAGGCCAGCCTCGCACTGAGGTGTATGTTTACTCGCTCGATACCAGAAAGTGGAGGACTATTAAGGCCGAGCCGCCATTTACGTACTTGAGTACGAAATGTGAGGCCGTTGTGAAGGGGGTACCGTACTAGGTGACTCAGATAGACGATGAGTTTGGCGTTCGATTGGCGTTTGTTTGGTTTGACTTTGAGAACGAGTTGTTTCACACGCTGTCGTTTCCCGCTATTCCGTGGGAGGAGATGAAGATCCCGTGCTTTGCAGATTTGAACGGTTCACTGGCTGTGGTTGTTAGTTCGTTGGTTCCGTTTGTGGACGTGGCTGTGGATGTTTATCTGATGGAGGATGTGGGTGGGGGGATTGAGAGCTGGGTGAAGAAGTACAGCGTCGGGCCAATCGAGGGGATGGCGCGCCTGAGGGGTTGTTTGACGGGAGGCATGATGGTGGCAGAGGATGTTGAGGGGAAGGCGTTCTTGTACGACCCTGAAACTGGTAGGGTCGAGCATCTTGAGGTTGGTCAGGTTAAAAGGAATTCACTGGCTGTGTTTAACTATACCGAGAGTATGGTTGTGATCAAGGATGCAAAGTCACAGCCGTTTGAACCCCTGGAAGAGAAGATGTTGGAAACAATGAACAGGTATATTCCATTTTGCTTTTTATTTTTATTTTTTATGCATGTGTGATCGATGCTATGTGTAACATTAGATTGCTTGATATGCATGCAAAGAATTATTGAGGCATGTATGTAGATTAAGACTGATGATATTGTGGCATCTGAAAATGCTTTTGTTGGATTGCTTTATATCCATTTCTAACGGCTGTCATCGTCCCATGTCATGTGTCTCTTGCTCCCTGAATGCGTGTTGAGTATAGCTTTTCTGGATTGAAATTGAAATCCCTTTCATTTGATCTCTTTAACGGTTGATAAGAACTCAAAAGTCAAGTTTCATTCAAATGAATTAATCATTTTGACTGACGGTTTTTACGTAAATGATAAGTAGAAAAGCAGTAGGAACTAGAATGAACAGTGCTTCTCTATTGGAGATAACCAAGTTTTTCTGTCATCTCCAGAGAAGCAAACAAGGGGTAATGGTAGGGACTAGGAGGTCTGTTTATATGTGGAAATTCTTTGCAGTTGGTTGGTATAGAGGATAATGGTATCTTTATTGGGGATGTATTTCTCCTTCACAAGGTCTGCTGAGGGTGATTTGTATTGTGAATGTGGCCCTACTTTTGAGAGACTGTAGTTTGAGTACTCTCTCCATCCCTCTCGATTTTACAGTTAGAGGAGCGGTTCCCTCAAGCCATTCAAACCCGCTGACTAAATGTTGTTTGAATGTTCACAGTAACTTTTGATTTTGCGGAACTGAGAGGTGGAATACTTTTGGCTCTTGTTTGCTCAGAGTAGTTGACGGGGGACCTTTTGGGGATGAAGCAGTAGAAGCTAGAAGTCGTGATGAATAAAATTCTATTGCTGAAAATTATGCTAGCATTTTTAGGGTGTCGAAACATTATCATATCAGAATCCATTAGGTAGTGGTGGAACTCAAAATTGTGGGTTGAGTTGGAATTCAAATTCCAAGAGTGGACATTAGAGACTTCAAAGCCATCTACTTAGATTAGCAGCCAAGATGTGTCTCAATTTATCGTATTCTAGTTGTTTGAGAGGGGAGATGGCCTAATATGGAGTGCTCTTGTCCCACCGCTCCCTTGGTAAATGAGTGCTTGTATTCTCGAAGAACGGATTGACCAAAGGGGAACAAATACTTGATTTTGGATGATTTGGCAGGCTTCTAATTTTGTGATCCTAGATAAGGTTATTGTGATATTCCTCATTGGATATGGGATAATTTGAGATTGGCTATGTTGCACATACCTACTTAGGTTAGCTCTTTTAAGGCAGGCATTGCCCTGTAGTGGGGCTGCCGTGAACGGGTCGTTACAATTATGCCTTATGCATTTCATGTTTAAATTGGAAGTAGAGCTTGGTCCGCCTCTTTTTTAGGATCAAGGAGGAATTTCAGAGTCCTGTTGGACTTTGTATGTTTCATTGGTGAATTCTTTGTTGAAACAGCAATCAGCAATGTCATCCCTGTTCGTACTTTTCCTTGCCATGGCTTGTGGTTTGTGTTGTAGGGGGGTTCAGCTAGACAGCGGACCTGAAGGTAACCATCATTTTGACATGTTTTACTCTCTTTCCTCAAGATTTCTAGTTTAATTTGGGTTAACTTATACAATAACTAAAGAAAAAATGACTTTTAAAGGGGAAAAAAAGGACCCGGAGGGAGAGCTTAGAGCCATCTCTTGTGGACGACGATAGAGTCTGTGTGAATGTAATTTGAGTTCTTTGAAGTGTCACCCATAAGAATAGAGAATTTGTTGCGTAGTTTACAGCTTCTCCTATTGATGTAGCCAACTCTGTATAATGAGGAGAATGGGGAATGGAACTGGGAAACAAACAGTTAGAACCCAATGTATGGGGAGATAAAGGAATAACAGAGAGAGAAGCAATTCGACAATTTAATTCACAAAGTCTACCCATTACACATTCTTTGAGGTCCTTTTATAAGAAAAAAGGAAAGTTGAAAAAATTTAAGCATAATCAAATGACTCCTGTTTTAAGGGATTGGACAATCAAGTCAATCCCATTGTATTTTTTCTAACTTAAAGATGAAAATCTTCAATCAGGGCACTGGGCCCTCGACTAAGGGCGGGCTTGCCAAATGTGAATTTGGGTCTCCTAGGCCCATCATTTACCCCAGGCCGGCAAGAAGTTTGCTGTGCAGAGTTAGCATCATGATACCTCTCTCAGATAGCATTTTGAAACCCACCTTGGCTGAAGTGATTACCTCCTAGTCGACAATACATGCAATTTGGTTGGCAGGACGTGCGAGTATGAATGGGACAACAGGGATAGGAACCGGCACAGAAGAGTAGGAAGAACGACCTGTAGAAACAGCTGCACGCAACTGGTGGGGCTCAAAAGTACTTCGATAAGGAAACAAATCTTCTGCATTGAACCCAGGGGTACAATTCATATTGACAGCCAATCAAATATGCGTTTGTGGCTATCTTGCGGATAATGGAGAATGGGCCAATGGCTCGAGCATGTACCTTTTTAAAAGAATGCTTCGGAAGCGCTAAAGTCGCCAACATTAACGTCTACTTGTCTACGATGAACATCATGATGCAGTTTATAATTTTCATCATGCAAAGCTTTTTTACATCTCATTTTAGCATGGGCATCACCAACATGTTAAGCAAGGAAGTCTGCCAAGGCAAGGCAGAAGGCGAAAAGTCTCGGGGTGGTGGAATGAGGTCAATGGGCTGGCGAGGCGCCAAACCATGAACAATCTCAAACTGACTTTTCCTGGTAGACCGTTGACTGAAATGTTCTAAGCAAATTCGGCCATAGGTGACAACAAATCCCAAGTGTGATGGTGTTCACCAATGAGAGATCTAAGAAGATCATCTAATCTACTTCAGTTTGCCCAAAGAGATTCCATAGTTTCAGTGAAAAGGTGGCAGTGGCGGCAGGTTTTAACTAAGCCAATGGCATGCTGAATTCTCTTGGGAAGAAGGGTCGTGGGAAGGTCATGTAGTGTAACATCCACAAATTCTCCTAACAAGTGACCTCCGCGGGGAAGTCAAGGGTGGTAGAAAGTAGAACCGAAGAAATATCTTTATGAACAACCGTGAGTGCTATGCCAGATTCTTTGCTGGCCTTCTGCGAAATGATTCTCTGTAAAATCTGGATAACTGTCATGGGTGTGAACAAGAGAGTGGGACCTGAGGGGGGTATTCTTGGGAATAGGTTTTGTGGGGTTCAATTGGAAGTGTTGCGAGCATGCCTAAACGTGTATGTATTTTTTTTGTCGGTGGTGAAGTGAAGAATATAAGGTTTATAAATCCTCGAGCGACCTAGAAAGACGTGGTTTCTGTGGGAATGATGCTAGGTGAGTTAAAACAAGACGTACAAACTTGTAAAAGGAGATGTATGTGATCAGCGAAGACTTGGGAGATAAGATTTGTTACTGTATTGCTAGTCAAAGGGGAAAATTTTAAATGAGGTCCTTTAAGACGTTTTCAAAATCCTCTCAGTTTGCTGCTGGCATAAAAGTAGCTGCAAGTTGGTTCACTTCTCATTTATGGATATGATCTAAAGCAGTTCATGACAGACAGTGACTAGTACTTTGCTGCAAAGGAAGAAGGATTGGGATAATGTCAGTTGCTGCGTTCAGCAAATGAAAAGGAGGAAAGATTCTCGATTCGATAATATAGCATCACCAAAGAAAGCCAAAACAAGTTTAGGGAACTAAACATAGATGAAATGCGGGAGTCTATTTCTTAAGTTGGTGGCATCCCTTTGATTCATGCCTTTATTGTTTAAGGGAAGAAAGAATCATGTAAATTTTTTTATCTTACTTAAAAAGAATAACTGAGAAAAATGAGAAATTTACATTGTACCTTTTAAGTTCCTCACCTTTCATTTCCCTTACCAGCTGTATTATAGCACACCCACAGAATTTCTCTTTTTATTCTTGGCTGGTTTTAAATGCAGAGACATAATGACTGGCAATCGATCTTATAACAGAAACAAGAAGTGAAACATTTGACAGATTGCATTTATTTGGTACCGTGATTAACATTGAAGGCTATCATTGTAACTGCTCTTAGCATCCTGATGCTATAGCGATACCCATACAGAAAAAAATTATGTTTCTCCTTTATATCAGACTCTATGTTCTGTTCTGAAGCATCTTGTGAGAAAATTAGAAGAAAATAGATACAATCTCTGTTTTATTAATCTTTTGGTTTCAGTATGTCTGTGTGTTGATAGCATGCATGCAACATGTTCCATGTTTAAGTACACGCAAGTCTTCCGAATCGATGTATTCCTTGATAGTAGGTATTGCTCCAAGCCCAAGTTAGTTTTTGCCTAATTTGTGATTTCATGGTCACAGATTCTTTCAGCTCCCCTGACTGTGTTTGTGGTAATATTAATGAACTCGTTTTCACTTTCCTGATTGTAGGCACGGTTTGCATGTGAAGCTCCTTCAGGGAAGAGATGGTGAAATCCAGTATGGTTATGTTGATGATGGCCGCATAAACATTGTTGACCTGAATCTGTTATTTAGTAGTGACGACGACGAGCCATAAAGAAAAGTTCTATGGTGTGCTTTTGGTATCAAAAACCATTTAATGTGCATTAGTCAACCATCTCTGTTTTAGAAAATGTAAGTTGCATGTAGTATATAAAGCACGGTGGATGGAAAATGAAATTTGCTATCTGATATAATGCATGTAAAACATGATCTCCTGCAGTTTGTAACACACTGAATTTGCTAGGAATGCTTGTCATTACCCTACTGTTCTCTCAAATTCACTGGCATAGGAAGGTGGTTTGCGAAACGATTGTAAATCCTACCTTGCTGCCAAATATGTTAAATGGTGTTGCCTGTGACTGATGCTATATTTGTTTGGAGTAATCAGCCGCTGGTTGGTGATGAGCGTGATTCCACCCTTTTCCTGCCGCAGTTAATCATGCACTAAAAGCCGGCTCGGCATTAATTTTCTGCGCGACCGATATGGTGAAAGGCGGATCAAACCATAATGACCCATTCTGCATCACTATACAATCCCTCGGTAAGAAGTCCCCTTGGTCCTCATTGATAATGGCTCCGCCCTTAATGTTTGCCCGTTTTGTGTTGTCCAAGCCCTTGTAATTGGCCCTTTGGAGTTTACCCTATCCAACCAGGCAGTAAGAGCATGTGACAACACAAGACGGTCGAGCGGTGAAATACATTATAAGTTATATCTTAAGGGCCTTGAACATCTAATGGCAAGACAACTACCCATGACCACGAAAGGTACTTCTAGTTCTACACGAAGCTTACACTAAACATCATCTAAGATAACCAAAACCTTTTTCTTGGTTGGAGAAGCATTTAGGGACGGTGAGTTGTTTGAATGGAAAGATGTACGACAGCAATTAAAGTGCTTCATCCCTAATAATACTGGCAATATAGACAATCAAGTTTACAAAACGTTGGAATTGCGTTTTAATTACTTGAAACGCGAACATGTAGAATTGTCCCTTTTTCTGTGTTCACTAATTCTTAAAGATGCAATGATATCAACTATGTTAGGTTACGCTTAACACTCCCCCTCACAGTCGAGCGCCCTATTGCACTTGACGAGACAAATTAAGGTGTATCACCACCAAGTGCCCAAATAAATATAGTGTAATTTGCATCATAATAAAGGGGGATCAAATATGCAAGCGGGAAGAATTGAACTCAAGAGATTGTTAAAACAAAACATTTATACCATGTTAAGTTACCGGTTATACTAATAACTTAAGATGTTAGAGAATAAGCCTAACAATGTTATTATGCTTAACAGATTGATGACTTGCCACTGCTTGCAATGGCTTAACAGATTGATGACTTGCCACTGCTTGCAATGGCCATGGGCTTCTTTCCTAACACGGATTTGATTAAAACACAAGAAATAGAGTACTCTTATTGGTAAAAACTCTCAAAACTTCTAGTTTATTGCTAAGACGTGAAGATCGGACTCAATTAAACTGCCGATGTTATCAGAGATGTATATATATATAGGTTCTGAAGACGTCAAGTATAGATTTATAGTGAAATTCATTGTCTCTGGATGGCCAGAGATGCATGAATCAAGCAAAGCGATATCCTCGACAGTTGAGAATAATCTTAAGCTTCCAGAAAATTGGAAAGTCCGTAACTCAAACATTAGTGTTAAGAAGTAGCGCGCAAACGAGCACACAAATTTCTGACACAATTTTGAACGGCCTTGAGATCCTTACACTTTTGAGTTTGAGTTATGTATCTATCTCCTCGCTTCCACTCTACCTAACCTTCTGATGTGTGTACAGAAGATGATTACTTGTTTGATATATCCATGCTCAATAAGTTACAGATGCTTATCTTTCCTGCTTGCTCCTGGATTTAACAGAGTTGAAGAATTTAAGGTTTCCAACTCTGTTTCCATAGAGCAAGGTGTCTTATTATCAAGTCTAACCTATCCAGAAGAACTAAACCTACCAGCCTAGTTTGATGATCGGAAAGTTGCCTTACTCAATGAACTAGATTTATTGGCCGTCTTAATAGCATTAAAGACACGTGCAAGAAATTTTGACAATTACCGGACCACCAGCTCTGTAAGAACCTGATTAGGTATGATACATCTCTGGCCTCCTTTGACTCAGTTGATCGACTAAAAACACTCTCCTCGCAGATCTAATCAACGAGAACAATCATCATCAGTGCATAAACTTGGTCGACCGAGCAGACGCGGTAAAAGTTCTGGTTGAGGGAGCTAAAAATTCATTTCTGACTATAAATAAAACTCTTAATAATCGCTTCCAAGAGAGCAGCAGAGACTGGTTTTCACATTTGAAGCTCCTGGATGTCAGGGATGGTGAATGAATGGAACATATACTAAAGTGGACTCTGTTATTTCAAGAGATTTCCTTCTCTAAACCAAAAGCATTGGTTGTCTGCCACTGTGAGATAAGGTACCTCTTTAGCATGCCATCGGAAAAGGAACTTGAGCATCTTCAACAGCCAGAAATATAAAGATTGCGATTTCGTAGAAGCAGTAGTTGGAAATGAAAACGGAGGAGAGGAAGATGAGAGCATGGATCCTGTTCACTTACAAAACATGAAATCTATTAAGCTGAAGTCTCTTCGAGAACTCACAAGCTTCTACTGATAAGCAACGAAGAGATCGGGAATGTTGCCTACAATTTCCCTATTGCGGGAAGGTATAGTTCGACCAACATTTAAATAAACTGTATGTATATAAGTGCGACGGATGTATTTTGCTCTTAATTTCTCGGGAGCTAGGAAATGTATTTGACTGCTAATCCACTTCACCTATCTAAAATGAGCTAAAATCACTTGCTTAAATTTCTCAACATAGTAAAAAGAAGTAATTCGATAAACTTACCAATGCACTTAGCGGCAAAGATTAGACCTGACACCAAGGTAGCTGTTTATTTAAAATTCTCTCTCTCTCTCTCTCTCTCTCTCTCTCACACACACACACACACACACTCGCATGATTTCCATGAAGTGGTACCCAAGTGTGCACACTTTTTTCACTTCTCTGGACTTCGTCTAAAAGAAGCCATCGTTGTGTCTCCTGTTAATAAATGAAATCAGTTACTACATAGTATACAGAAAATATCAAATAATATTGTGCCTATTTTCCCACATAGCATGGAAGAACACCAATTCTAGTGGTTATGCCATACAGACGCATACCGGACGCTTACGAGGACATGACATGGCAGCTTATTAGGATGGTCTCCAGAATCTTCTCAACCTCTATACAAATTTCTTCTTGGACACAGTAGAAAAATTCTATAGAGTTAGAGAAACATGTAAAATTTAGATGTTTTTAGGCAGAATGCTAGATACATGATGTAAACCGTAAGATCAAATAGATCCTTATTGTCCATTGAAGAGGTGGACGTGTATAAACAGGTAAGGCCATCACTTGGCCAAAACATCCAAGAAACTAAGCATTGTAACCTCTCTTTGCTATAGTGCAATATTCTCCCAAACTCGTGTCCTATGCTCTAGCTCTTACAGTTGCCTAACCCGAAGGGTAGGCTGACTTAGCATTCTAGCAGGGGCTTGAAAGTGCTAAGTGCAACGCGGTTGGCTTAGTTTTGTCTAAGGCTGTCACACTATGCTCCAAAACAAATCTTACCGTACTTAAGGTTGCGTTCGAAAAATTAGCATTTCTAGTTTAGCGAAACTTGCAACTATATGAGACAATCAATGTCTGATAGCAGAGTCCTTCTCTTAACTACGGGAATTTGATGTGAAGTATTGTGAAAGAGTAAAAACTGTTTTTCCTTTTGCAATGTTTCCAAGGTGAAAAAATTTGCAAGGTTTGGCATTGTGCATCAATAATTGAATTTGCATGGCCTTTCGGTCTTGAACTATTTCCAACAGAAATAACATCCTTACTGCTTGATTTAAAGACAATGAACTTGAAACAGATGCCAAAATTGTAGCAAACAGTGTTGAACTTAAAGGAACTTAAGGATGACATCGTTGTGTCCCCAAAGCTAACTAAGTTTTGCATTTAGGCCTGCAACAGTTTAAAAAATATGTTCATACCTTTTGGGGTAAGAAGTCGTAAGCATCTTGAACAACTGGAGCAGATTGTAAGGAGATAGAAGAGATTGTGGTGCCGATAGAGCTTGCAGATAAGAAAAAGCTGAAAACCTCTGTTGTAAAAAGAAATCCAAGAGGTGGACCCGGTTATTACCTAACCTCAACCCTTTCACAGCAACAAGGTACCATTCAAATTGCTTGCTCAATGTTAATTCTTGGATAATAGCTTTCCAACACATGTGATGCTTGTACATGAGGAAAATAATTAATGTTGTTAAACAATTGTGAAAGAAGAAAGAAGTCTCAATGCATAAGTATTTGTTAAAGAAAAACATAATGTAGACAGCTCAGTTTAACAAGTTAAAGTCATATATGAATTTGGAGGAAGCTTGTTAGGTGTGAAAGACACGACTCATGAGAAGCTTGAAAGTGGGTGGAAGAAAACATAACATTTACAGTGATGTCATGGCATAACCAATGGATGAGATGAAAGAATACCCCTCCACGACAACACAAAACAGTCAAAATACTAAGCTATGACATGTACCCAAAACACAAAAAGGGGTAGAACCTAATTCGGGGGGGAGGGGGGGGGGGAGTGAGGATCTCGATTAAAATTATTTGGGAGTTTGTCTTTTTAAGTAATCTTCACGCCTTTCCTATAACATTGCACTAGCTGTCATTTGCATGCATTGCATGTGCAGTGCAATCTAAATTTGTCACTTAAGTTTCAAAGAGTCAACATGATAGACTTTGTAGCAACGCTACGAAGGTTGCTAAAAAAAAGTGTTGTACTCGATAAAAATATGAAACTTCACACATTTACTATGTTAATGTACCAATAATCCAAAAAAGCAAACATAGAAAGAGTTCAAATAAGTGGGATAAACTCTGGTAAAGGTGGTGGATATAGTAATATGTTACTTTTCCAAATTAACAAGTTAATTGTTTTTATTATTACTTTTCTCCATTCTTCCGATATATTTTGCCACTTGGCAAGCAACGAGGTATGCTACATCAAACGTTGGCTTCATATGTAACCACGCACATAACTTGTGCAATTAACAAAAAAGATGTTGTTTTCATAATGTAAAGAAAAAGGGTTAATCCTTGTTAATTATTGTTTAGGTTGTATCTCTTGCTCTCTCTACCCTTTCCTTTTCTTTCCTCTCCATATTCTTCCTCTATTTGTCAAATGCCAGATTGCGAGAAAGTTTAGATATAACACTAAAACATGAAATATCTGGGCAACCCATTGTATATGGTATAGATGGAGATACAAGTACGATCAATACATTACCTCCTACAATGTCTCAAACTACCATCCACTACTCTTACATTGTACTCCATTCATCCCACATAATTTGATCAACTTTTTTTTGCACAATGATTAAGGATTTAAGTGATATATTGTGTGTTTCTCATTCTACCTTTTAGAGAGAGGATGGGGAGAAAGTGGCTCAAGAGAGAGAAAAAAAGTGGTTATTGGAGTGTTAAATGTGGAGAGAGAAATGAATAAAAAAGCGTAAAAAAGTGGGTCAGGGGAGATAGAATGAGTTGATGAAGCTTTAAATATGGAGAGAGAAATAGAATTAAAAACAGTGTAAAAAGAGTAAATATGTAAAAGTACCTACAAAATCTTTTTAAATTTGAAAATGAGTAATTTTTGTGGGACAGCTTAAAAAGATCTTGATAATTACTTTTAATGTGTTGCAGAATTAAAGTGTTGCAAGAATAAAACCTTTAAAGTATTATCGATCTAGATCGAAATGCAAAAGGAAAAAAAAGAAACTTCGGAAAGTATACCTTCAAGGGTCTTTAATAATTCACCCCCACAATATTAATTGATTTCTACTTCTCCATTCGTGAAAGCAGCCTAAACCATTTTAGATGTAGGACGGTTAGAGTGTGTTTGGATATCGGATTTGAACTGGGAATTTGACTTTGATAGGGTATTTGTAAATCACTTGGACAAAATATATTGTTTGGATAGTTCAAAAGGGAATTTTCAAAATTTCGGAGTGATTTGAACTAATTATTTATCAAATCCACTCCAATCAGTCATTTATATATCCTCAATAACTAGTTCCCTGTTTTTTAGGAATCTTGTCTCCCACATTTTTTAAAACCTTTTGCTTCCTTTCTTCAAAACAAGATATTTCAAAATGATAGAATTTGTAAATCAGGGAATTTATAAATGAGGGCATTTAGAAATACCCAGTATTTTAAAATCTCATATCTAAACACACCCTTAGAGTGTGTTTGGATTATGTATTTCAACTAGGAATTCCAATTTGACAGAGGATTTGAAATTACCTTGAATAAAGTCCGTAGTTTGGTAACTACAAAAGAGAATTTGTAAAATTCTGGAAGTGTTTTGAAAGAGGGATTTTGGAGGACAAAATCTCCGGTTGAAATAACCACTCTAGATTAATTTTTTGTCAAATCTATCGGAGAATTACCTTCAACAATTAAAGTCTTTTTTTGTGCCACATGTCTTTCTACTTTTTCACCCTTCCATCTCTCTCTCTCCCCTTCTTTTTTAGTCTCAGGCATCTAGATGTCATCATTTGTTTCATATACAATTCATTAATTTCCTAATCAATCATTGGTATACTATACCCATCTGCAATAATTGTCATATATTAAACTTTACAAATGTTGAAATTTCAAATGTGATGATTTTAAAATGAAGAGATTCTAGACTTCTTAGTATTTCAAAAACTTTCATCCAAACACATGAAAAGTAAAAACAAAAAATTGGACTCTGTTATAGAGATACCCACTACAGGATAGCGCGAGTCTAGTAGGTAAAGGATGTCTCATGGATTTTTTTGAGGGATGCCATCTAAATCTCTTCGTAATCTTTTGTATCCGCATTGGACAGAGACTAAACTCCACCCTTATGGTGCAAAAATCATCTAATCATTCCCAAAGTTAAATTTGTCAAAGTAATATATGCTATATATCTCATATTTGGAGGTGGAACAAAATGGGTACTATTTCTTGCAAAATTTGCACACATGTGTTGTGTTATTGATAAAATCATGCACATATATGATAGCTCTACCCCAAAGATATTTCGTTGTTTGTCTTGTTGCCATTGGGCAGCTAAAGAAGCAGAGACAAGTAGAAAAACTAAGGAATGAACAGATAGGAGGATAAGAAAAAGGCAGAAGTCAAAAGGCGTCAATAAGATTGGCAATACGAGCATGGAGAGCAATAAAAGTTTGAAATTTTGGTGCAGTGGAAAGAGTTCTCATCTCTAAAGGTTCTCAAATGGTCCATTAGACCTTGGTGCCCAGGGACAGATCCAAGAAGTTCAACCGGAGGGACCAAAAAGTTAATAAAAAAATTGACGGCTAACATACAAGAATTCACGTCACGATTGAATGTAAATGCAAAATAAATTGCTCAATTTGACTAATAATCATATAATATCACTATTCATAGTGATTTATATAACTTGGTAGAGTTATTCAACAACAAACTATTAATCTTGCATGGAAGAAACTTAACTCTTATTGTATATATGTATCACTAGTGCGATTACCAATTGTATGATGACAATAGTCACGTATAACATATTATAAGAATTTCAACTAAAAAAGAAAAAACAATTAACTAAGCTTGATCTATTAGTGTTTCCTTTATAATCTAGAGATTTAGAATTTGAAAGAATGAAGATGGACAAAGGAACGAGGAAGATAAAGACTACAACGGCCGGTGGCATAAAAAGTAAAAAAATAACAAAATAAAACTCTAATACATTCATTTATAATATAGTGGCATTTTAGTAAAAAATTTAAACATAATTACCCATTATTTAAAACAACAAAAAAAAAATTATCAAACTTTTTTTGTTGTTGTTGTTGGGGGTTGGGGGGGGGGGTGTGCCATGCCCCCTGGTCATGCTTGTGCTCCGCCCCTGTCAGTGCCCTCACTTTAATCTCTTAAGATCATCCTCCTCCCAAGTTCAAGACGCTTGCCACTGACAAATTTAATGGGACCTCAGGTCCAAGAATTTATTTCAAGATGTACACTTATGTGGTGGCTTCTCTTCGAGTCAGCTCGAATGTGCTAGGTCAGTTGGTTTCTCACACCTCAACCAGGGAATGTTGCTCATTAATTCCTCACCATTCCTCACCCTTAATGAATTAACAATCAAGATATGGGAGGATGCGTGTGAAGGAGGATTGTGGGTTTTTGGACTGAAACGAGGAGTGGTCGTGCGATTGTGGGTGCTTGGACTTCACCAGTCATTACGGCTAGCACGATTGGTGTTTGCACGACCAGGGAACTGATCCATGCCGCGCATAGGGAAATGGTCAGAGTGGCTCCCAAAGTAAGGTCTGCCACGGTTTGGTGTGGTCCGAGGTGAGAATGTTTTGGCGATGAGTGTAATTCGCCGTAGCAACATAGAGAGAAAAGGGGCGGTATCTTCCTTCTTAAGATGAAGCTCACAGTCCTCAAGTTTGTAGTAGAGTTCATTAAATGAAATGGGTGTGTCACAAGCTCGGATGGCAGCACCGATTTCTTCGAATTCAGGACCTACACCGGCGAGGGTATAAAGAACCAAGTCAACCTCAGAGAGGGGGTTGTGTCAATGAGAGCAAGATCATCAGCATTAATAGCTCTCATGTGTTGGAGATATTCCTGAATGGAACGAGTGCCACAAGGATTGTTAAGGAGACATTCTTTGAGGGACATGACTCGCATTTTTTTTTTTTTTGCAAAGAGGACTAGGAGACGTTACCATGCTTCATGTGAGGAGATAACGGTCGCTAATTTTAGCGACGACTTTTAGCGACCGTTAAAGCGGTCGCTAAAGTTAGCGACTGCTGAACTGTCGCTAAATACAGTCGCTATAATTAGCGACCGAAACAGTGGTCGCTAAATTACACGCCAACTTTTTTGGTTGACACCGCCACATTTTGTCTACACTTAGCAACCGCGAATAAGAGCAGTCGCTAATGCGGTTGCTAAATTGTGACTTAGCGACCACTTTTTTGGGCGGTCGGTAAAGGCCCTGTTTCTTGTGGTGATGCTACTGCCAAGCATGGGTTGAGGACGAGTTGATCTTGGCGAAGCTAAAGGATATAGTAGGGGTTGGAAATTCTATTTGGTGGAGGTGGGGGATTCACGGGTTGTTTGGGAAGGTGGTGGAGCTGAATCATCGATGAAACCAAGGAAATTATGGCCAATGAGACCAGAACAGAGTTGAGTTCGCCATATGGTGAAGTTGGTGTATGTAAGTTTGGTAGGAAGATGGATGGTGCATTGAAGATATCAACATAGTTTACCTTGGATCAGTGAAAAAAAATAATCTTTTAATCAGAAAAGGCTCCTGATACCATGTAAAGAAAGATTGTATGTTTGCATTTCTGATTTTCATTCATTGCTGTACAAGGTAAAAATGGACGAAAGGTATATATGAGGCGAGAGATATGTGCAGAGAACCATGGTTTCTGTTTACATTTCAATATTTAAATTATGGAATTTAAAAACCATTAAGGATAAAGCAATCTATTGAGGGTAGACCAGCAGCAGTCCACGTATGGATGGGCTTGTGCATCAGGTGTTATTGTTGTGCATGGCAAGGTATTATTAACAATGCGGACTGTAAAATTGTAAGAGTACAATCCACACCTTGACATCCTCGCTGGACTTGAGAACTACCAAGTAAGAGAGAAGGAGTCGTTCTCCCCTTTTATCATCACAGAGGAATAAAACGGTGCAGATTGTGAACCTACCCATCTAGGAATAGCAAGCGAGATGGTGGGAACTAATTTCTTCCCATGTATCGCGATTGTATCTTTGGTCACTATCATACTTGTTACTACTTAAATCTTGATTGGGACCACAGCTAGGAAATGAGCCTGCAAAATAGAAACACAGAGTGACCACCGGGGATGTTCCGGTGGAGGCGGCTCCGATGCTAAAGTCAGAACAACGCTACTAGGGTAGGATTCTGAATAACTGAAAATGCACTGAGTGCTAGTGTGTGAACTTGTCTGTGTACCTGAGGATCTGCCCAATATATAGGTCATCTCTAGACTCCTCTCTTCTTTAGAACTCCTTTCTGATTGATTCTCTTGTAGAAGAGCCATGTTAGGACTCTTCCTTTAGCACTTGAGTCCTTAACGACTTCTATCACCTCTCTTAGGTTCTATCCCGATACAGATTCGTTAGTCCACTCAGAGTCAAACATGCCACGTGTCATTAGTCGGTTGGGCGGATATATTTAGCCATATCATAATGCCTCCTGTCTTTGACGATTCCCTCAAGTGAACAGTTAAAGACATATAGTGTAGAAAATTGACCAAAAACCGTTCAGCCGTTAATTTTCCATGTCTGTTGTTCAGATAACATTTTGAGTGTTTCAACACTCAAAATGTTATGTTCGGGCGATCCTGGTCAGACGTTCTGGTCGGGGCATCTGGTCGGGGATCCTGTTCGGGAGGCCTGGTCGGGCATCCTGCTCGGGATCTCTGGTCGGTGTCCTGGTCGGGATCTCTGGTCGGGGATCCTGCTCGGGAGACCTGGTCAGGCGTCCTGCTCGGGATCTCTGGTTGGGGATCCTACTCGGGAGGCCTGGACGTGTATCCTTCTCAGGAGACCTGGCCGGACGTCCTGCTCGGGATCTCTGGTCGGCGTCCTGGTCGGGATCTCTGATCGGGGATCCTGCTCGGGAGGCCTGGACGTGCATCCTGCTCGGAAGACCTGGCCGGACGTCCTGGTCGGGATCTCTGGTCAGTGTCCTGGTCGGGATCTCTAGTCGGAGATCCTGCTCAGGCAGACCTGGTCGGGATGTCTGGTGGGGGATCCTGCTCGGGCGTCCTGGTCGGAAATCCTGCTCGGGATGTCTGGTCGGAAATCCTATTTATATATATTTGGAGCTCCTCTCCTCATTTGCCCCCTGCTACTCACTGTATCTCTGTTCGGCTCATCTCTAACAAGTAAGTTTTTCTTCTCATTTTCCTGCTCGGCACATATCTATATCCCTTTAGTAGCTCTAAATATCGTAGAGTCTGTTTAAAATATGTCTTCATCAACTTCAAGCAGTTCTTCGTCACCTTCGAGTAGTTCAACAGAAAACGATTTAGAAAGTGATTCAGAAAGTAGAACCTCACAAGTAAGTACTTCACCTCATAACAGCCAAGTAGGAACTTCTGCTCCCCAAACCAGCACTTCGTTTCCCCATATAGATGATGCTCTTGGGGAAATCAAAGATGAAGCTGAAGATAAGTTTGATGAAGACACTTGGTTCGCCGCAGATGAGAAGAGGAACAAGATGTCAAAAGAAAGCATAGTCGAGCTTTTGGAAGAATATCCTTTGCCTCCTCCTTTCTCTGCTCGGGTTCCTGCACTCCAAGAGCCTGCCAACTATGGTACGGACTTGGAAACCAGTGTCTACGAAGGCCAGATTAAGTCTGGCTATAGAATCCCAATACACCCCTTTGCCGTCGCCTTTTTCAATCACTATAAAATGGAGCCAGGTCAACTTGTGCCCAACGGGTGGAGGAAGCTAGTTGGCTTGATTTACCTTGTGCAGACCTCAGGGTATCCAGTGACGGTCCATGACTTCATGAGGTTATACCTTGAGGTATGCTTTGTAAAGAATGTGGCCAAATGTGTTGGCTGGTATTATATTCACAACCGGATCAGAGTGATAAAGGGGGGTCCCAAATCTAACAAAGGTTGGCACTCCCGATACTTCTTCATTCAGCGGCCAAGCGGCAAATGGGAGTTCCCCATAAAGTGGAACGGTTTCTGTAAAGATTACGAAAAGAAAGGCTTTCTGGCTCCCAATGCTGTGACAAAGAAACTGCTTGATCACATAAAGATGAGGGGTGTTCTCAATATTGATGAACCCCTTACAGATCAAAAGATGCAGCATGCGGGGCTCATTCCTCCTGCCCCCGCGACGCCTGGTCCTCCAACTCCCATTTTGGAACCTCGAATTGTTTCGAAGCCTAAGACTCGAGAACTGGCGATAGGAACATCGTCTTCTAGTACTCCAAGTCTAGGTAGAGTCTGAAGCCATGTTTATATATTTCTGTCCTTTCTTTTTGTGAACAAGTTATCTAACTCGGTTTCTTTTGTTTTCTTACAGAAATGGCTGGCAAAGGAGATGGTGCTTAAGGTGATTTTATAGGCGTGCTGCAAAAGGCTTCGAAGGGGAACAGGAAGGCGAGCACGGGGTACGGCTCTTCCCCTCTTGTAAAAAGGCTTCGCGCTCCTATTCCTCCAGTGCCTCCGCTTGTGGTTGAGGATATTTCCATCGACAAGGATCCAATCTTTCGTCCCCGATGGACCATTAAGAGAGGGGACTCAGGAATGCCCCACTCGCACGTCTCCGCTCAACACTTAGCTCATGGGGTGTTGCCAAGTGATAAACTCATCTTGGAAAACCAGCCTCACGAGGCCTTTGCTATGGCGCACGTCCAAGCTACTTATAACGTAATTTGAATTACTTTACACAATTTGGCCCTTTTTTTTTTTGTTGTTACTTAAACTCTCCCCGTCCTTCTGACACATAATTCGTCTTCATTTCTCTCTTATTTTCAGGCTTACTGCTATAGCAGCCAAATGCAGGACAGGTTCGCTATGGCGATGGATGTGGCTCGCAACGCCGAAACTGACAAGAGAGCAGCTGAAGGCAAGGCTGACAAACTTGACAAGGAGGTCAAGAACCTCAAGGCGGAGAATGCTGATCTGCTTACTAAACTCGGTCGTCTTGAAAAAAGATGTGAGAACCTCAGGCATGAAAAGGCCGAGATGGGGAATAAGGCAATCCAGGCATTCCTTGATGGTACTGCTAGTGATGAATGGCTCCGGAAGCGGACATAAGATGGGCTTTCCATCTTTCAAGAGGGATTTCAGAAAGCCAAGGAGTTAACGATGGCCAAATATCCGAGCCTTTTTTTGGACGACATTGTGGTGCCCAGCTTTGACTCGCCATCGGGGGAAACTGCTGCACCTACTGAAGCTGGAGATGCTATTTCTCCCGGGGAGAAAAGTGTCCGATCTGGGAATGCTCCTGCGTCTTAGGGCAATTTATGATTATTCCCCTGACATTTTGTAATGCCCATTTGATGTTCCCTCAGTACTATTATTGCCTCAGAGGCTTGCAAATGGAAACATTTTTGTTTACCCCTTGAGGGGTTTTGTTTTTGCAATCGTGTTTTGAATCTTTCACTTCTTGCCCTGTTTTTACTTTGACCCGAACCCGTTTCGTCAGCCAAGGGCTAGTAAAGAAGCCTCGCAATCACGCTCGGTCACGTTTCGAATTAACAAAACAGGGTAGGGCGACGATCTCCCGCATGGTTTTGCCGTTTCTCGGGCTAGAACTCAAGCTAGACCGTGTTAGGTTAGACTTGTGGCTTATCCTATCGCATTGGGTGATACTGTGCTTAGGCAACATTCGTTGTTTCACTTAATTGAGCAGTCTGTTCGGGTAGTCTGCTCGGATATTGAATGTACGTCGTTCTTGGGAACATGAATATCGTCAACTGAATTAACCAATGATCGTTATGCTAATGTAAGCAATACCTCTTTCACACACTACTGCAGATGTTAATATTGGGTAGACGAAATGATATACTTCAAACTGCAGTTGAATTTTATTATAACGAAAACACTTCATCTCTACTCTCCAACTATATTCTATGCCACTTTCCCCCCCCCAAAAAAAAAAACGTCTTCGCTTTTCCTCAAGATTCTACTGGTAGTATTTCCTCAAGTTGTCAGCATTCCATGTTCGCGGGATCGCTTCTCCTGAAAGTGTTTCCAGTGAATAAGCGCCTGGTCTAAGCACCTTCGATATCTTGTAAGGTCCTTCCCAGTTTGGCGACAACTTCCCCACAGCTGCCTTAGGGTTTGAAACTTCCAATTTTCTGAGGACTAGATCGCCGACTCTAAATATCCTCATTCGGACCTTTCGATTGTAGAATCTTGCAACTCGTTGTTTTGTTAAAATCATCTGATCTAAGGCTTGGGCTCGCACATCATCTAATAGATCCAGATTCCCTCTGAGATTCTCTTCGTTTTCTGCCTCCGAAAATTGCAACACTCGAACCGTGGGGAGGCCCACTTCTACGGGTAGCAGCGCCTCTGTACCGAAAGATAGGAGAAATGGTGTCTCGCCTGTCACAGAATGGGGTGTTGTGCGGTATGCCCAAAGTACCTTAGGAAGCTCATCAAACCCATGCCCCATTCGCATCGTCCAACTTTCTTTTCAACCCTTGAAGGATTGAGCGATTCATGTTCTCTGTCTGTCCATTGGATTGGGGATGAGCGACCGACGTAAAACGGAGATCAATAGAGAGACCTTCACAAAAGCTTCGAAAGTTTGAATTGTCGAATTGCTTCCCATTATCAGTGATCAGGACCTTTGGAACCCCAAAGCGGCAGACAACGTTCTTCCAGAAGAACTCTTCGTATTTCGATGCCGTTATGGTGGCCAACGATTCGGCCTCAGTCCATTTTGTGAAGTAGTCGATGGCGACTATCACAAAACGCCTTTGCCCGGTAGCTATCGGAAATGGGCCCAAAATATCCATTCCCCACATTGCGAACGGAATTGGGGAAGTCAAGATACTAAGGGGTGCCGCCGGCGTGTGCGTGAGCGGGGCAAATTTTTTACAGCGGTCACATCTTTTTGTGAACTTGATCGCCTCTCTCTGCATCCCTGGCCAATAATAACCTTGCCGCAAGATTTTGTGCGCCAGGTTTCTTCCACCCAAGTGTTGTCCGCAAATCCTTTCAAGGACCTCCTGTAACGCATAGTCTGCCTCTCTAGGGCTCAGGCACTTTAGGTATGGCAGGCTAAAAGACTTCTTATATAGCATCCCATCTACAAGGGCAAACCGAGCAGCTTTTGCACGTAAATTGCGCGCTTCGCTTTTCTCTAACGGTAACACTCCCGAGATGAGGTACTGAATAATTGGGTCCATCCAGCAAGGTTCATGTTCTATTACATCCGCCTCCTTTGAGGGCTGGATACTTCTTTCTTGGAGGAACTCAATGTATACTGCCCAGTTTAACTCTGAAATGTCCTCGGAAGTCAGTCTTGATAGTGAGTCTGCTTGGGCATTTTGGTCTCGCGATATGTGGCGGATGGCGAAATTTTTGAACTTAGCAGCTTCCATTTTCACGGCTTGGAGGTACTGGGCCATTCTATCATCCTTCGCCTCATATTCTCCCAAGATATGATTCACAACTAATTGAGAATCGCTATGGACAGAAAGAGAGTCAACTTTGAGAGAGTGTGCCAACCTTATTCCTGCTAGGAGCGCCTCGTACTCAGCTTCATTGTTTGATGCCTGGAAATTGAAGCGGAGGGAGTACTCAATCACAAACTTTTCAGGGCTGATAAGTATAAGCCCGGCTCCGCTACTTCCTACCTTGGAAGAGCCGTCAACATAAAGGAGCCAAGGATCCGAAACTTCTGAAAGAATCAACTGCGGGGGGTGCTCTGGTATCGTGCACTCAACAACAAAATCTGATAAGGCTTGAGCCTTAATTGCTGTACGGGGTTGATACCGAATATCAAACTCGCCCAGTTCCACCGACCAGTTTACCAATCTCCCCGACGCATCAGGATTTCGGAGAACTTTACCCAATGGTTGATCAGTCAACACAACGATGGTGTGCGACTGGAAATATGGTCTCAATTTCCTCGCCGATGTGACAAGGGCAAGGGCCACCTTGTCTATTCGAGGGTACCTAGAATCCACGTCCTGTAAGACATTGATAATGTAAAAAACAGGTACTTGCTTGCCTTCTTACTCTCGGATTAAAACCGTACTTACCGCTACTTCACTAACCGATAGGTATAAGAACAAGTCTTCACCAGTAGCCGGTTTTGTAAGGAGCGGCGGGGACGAACAGTATTGCTTCAATTCTTCGAATGACCTCTGGCATTCTTCGGTCCACTCAAAATCTTTCGCCTTCCTGATAGCCTTAAAAAAGGGAGGCATTTTTTGGCTGACTTGGACATGAACCTTCCCAGAGCCGCCACTTTTCCTGTAGGCTCCTTAATCTGCTGGATTGGCTTAGGCGACTTCATGGCATGAATAGCGCCTATCTTTTCTGGGTTTGCCTCGATACCTCGTTGAGATACCACAAAGCCTAAGAACTTCACTGATGCTATGCCAAACGCACACTTGAGCGGGTTTAGTTTCATGTTATAAGCTCTCAGGATGTCGAAAGTTTCCTTGAGGTCTTCCACATGAGCCTCGGCTTCCACACTCTTGACCAGCATGTCATCCACGTATACCTCCATGTTTATCCCAATTGAGTCATGGAAGATCATGTTAACGAGGCACTGATAAGTTGCCCCCTCATTCTTGAATCCGAAAGGCATGACTTTATAACAATATAATCCCCGTTCTGTAATAAAGGAGGTCTTAGGGATATCATCTACGCACATCTTTATCTGGTTGTACCCATAATACGCATCCATGAAACTTAACAGCTCATGACCCGAAGTTGCATCAATCAAAATGTCAATTCGCGGCAGCGGGTAGCTGTCTTTTGGGCAAGCCTTGTTGAGGTCAGTGAAGTCGATGCATATCCGCCAACGGTCGCTCGACTTGGGTACCATCATGACATTGGCGAGCCAATCAGGATACGATATCTCCCCAATGAATCCTGCTGTCAATAACTTGTCAACTTCTTCTTCGATTTTCACTTGCCTTTCAGGAACGAAGTTCCTCTTCTTTTGCTTGACCAGCTTCTTGAGCGGGTCAACATTCAATTTATGGGTGATCACTTCCGGATCAATCCCAGGCATATCGGATGCCGTCCAGGCGAAGATATCTGAGTAGCCTCTTAATAAATCCACAAGCTTGAGCTTGAGGTTGTCTGACAGACCGGTTCCCACCCTTACTGTCTTCTCTTGATTTCCTGGATATAATTCGATATGAATGAGGTCTTTAGCGGGCTTGCCTCTCTCGGGGACAATGCCTTTGGTTCGCGCAGCGTTGACCTCGACTTTCACCGCCTACAACATGAGGCGAATTCGTGCTGTTCTCTACTGACATCCCGTGTCGAAAACATGATCCACTTCTGGTGACATGTTTTTCGGTTTCTTCTTCTGGCTGATAGCTGGGATCAGTCTCTGATTTATACTTTCGACCATAGCTGGACCTTGAGATCAGTCTAAGACGAAGGTCGCTGGGATGAAGGCGTGTCTGGTTAGTAGAAATCATCGGGGCCACCTCTTCAAGCTTTTTCTGTAAGGTGGTTACCACACCCTTAAGTTCGTGGACTTCTCTGGTCAGATCCGCATTCGGAGTGTCAAACAGCTTTTTGGTTAGGCGATGGCGCAAGTCTCCCCTTTTTAAAAGAGGGGTCGGGGAACGAGTTCCCTGGGAGCTGTCAGTCGTCTTCGGGGTGACTGAAGTTACATTAATCCAGTCATTACTAGAATGTTGTTGGGATGGTGTTGGTTACCGACTTCTTCGGCGGGAGCCGCTTGATTTCGCTCGTCGACTTTGGACGGAGCGACTGGCTGGGGGAGTGTCTGAAGGTGATTGCCTAGCCATGTTCCTTGTCGGTCCCACGGATGGCGCCAAAATGTTACTACTTAAATCTTGATTGGGACCACAGCTAGGAAATGAGCCTGCAAAATAGAAACACAGAGTGACCACCGGGAATGTTCCGTTGGAGGCGGCTCCGATGCTAAAGTCAGAACAACGCTACTAGGGTAGGATTCTGAATAACTGAAAATGCACTGAGTGCTAGTGTGTGAACTTGTCTGTGTACCTGAGGATCTGCCCAATATATAGGTCATCTCTAGTCTCCTCTCTTCTTTAGAACTCATTTCTGCCTGACTCTCTTGTAGAAGCGCCGTGTTCGACCTCTTCCTTTAGCACTTGAGTCCTTAAGGACTTTTATCACCTCTCTTAGGTTCTATCCCGATACAGATTCGTTAGTCCACTCATAGTCAAACATGTCACGTGTTGGGCGAATATATTTAGCCATATCATACTAACTTTAAATCTTTGATGGGCTAGCTCCCTTAACCCAAACTGAAGATGCTATTAGCAAGAGAACCTTGAACAGGATAGAAAAGTAGGAGGATACAACAAAGGTACCAAGAATAGTAACTCACAAGCTAAAGCTACTAGTTCTTTTAGTGTTGTGGGATTTTAAGAAACTGTCTCATCGGATGAAAGTCCCAAAACACGAAGAAAGGTCATCAATTTTGTGATCTCGAGCGAGGGATGACTACGGAATTGGAGCCCACTCCCAGACCACATCCTATAGCAGGAACATATGATGTGAATTCATGTTGTAAGTAGCATCAAGGACACGGGTCATCCCCTCTTAGGCATACAATCTAAGATCTTATTGAGCAAGATGACAATTCTCCTTCGGCTATAGGCCAAATGTCAAGAAACACCAATGCATCTAATTAGCTTTAGTATTCATGATATTTATCAAGTGTCCATTTGGCGATAATCCATTAGAAACTCACTTGCATAAATTGGGTACATGGTATTTTTCTGCAGCTATTAACACTTTTAGAGTTCTTCTAAATTGTGGTGCATGTCCTTCGAGAAGTGGGTAAAATGCATTAATAACACACAAAAAAGATGGGAATTTGGAGTACAAACTTTGGTTACATTAGATCAAAGAGATGATCAGTTTTGGTGGTGTTAAGGGAATGAACGACTTCATGAGGTAGGGGTGGCTGTGCTGCGAAAGAGCTCAGGCGGATGTGCAACTAAGTGGAAACATCGTTTACTACAGCACCAAGGGGTCTCTCTGGCTTAGGTGAATCCCACTAAAGATTGGCAAAAGGTGAATGTAGATGGGACATCCCGTAGTAACATTGGGTAGGCGAATTAGGATAAGGGATTCTAATGGGTTAATTAAGTAGAACAAGCCATGCTGAATTTTTCATGATATTACAAAGTTTGGAGCCCGCTTGGAAAAGGAAATTGTCGAGGGTAGCAACAGAGATGGAATCTGCTCATGCGTTAAAATGAATCGGCGAGGGAAATGACCAATATACAAAGGCAGTGTCAATATGCGACTACATGCAATGCCACCAATTTCGAAGGAAAGCACACAAGCGAAGATAGCCACACCTCAGCTTTTGGTTGATTGAGCTCAACTTAGTGCTATCCATGTGACAAGAGCGATGTTTGTGCAACACAGTAATTGAGCACAAGTATTATTTCCTAATGACTTTAGGAGTGGACTTCGAAAATCTATTTATTAATGTTATCTTCCTCACATAGGAATGATTAACCACCCCTTTTGTTTCTTTTTATGACTTTTGACTTTTTGAGTGCTCATATCATCAGTATATGTGTAGTTTTTTAAATTCTTTGCAAAACTTTAGTGATGGGTGCAGCATCATCGTCATCCTATGTGTGAAAGCTAAGATTGATAAAACATTTGCTATATTTTAGAGAAGTATGAGAGCTACGTACCATTTTATTATCTTTTTATTAATGTTATCTTCCTCACAGAGGAATGACTATAGCATCCCTTTTATAAATGTTATCTCTCAAAGAGGAATGACTATAATATCCCTTTATTTCGACCTTTCATACTCGTGAATGCTCTAAAGTAGCGACCATTAGAAAAATAACGCTTGTTTGTAGATATTCTGTGGCTTATCACTTGCTGTTGTATTGAAACTTTTCTCGTGATTGTGGTAGTGTTTAGTATTTTAAAACACATGCTATTCATATAACACTTTAGCTAAAAAAAAGTATATTGCTTGTCTGTAATTACTGATATGTTGTTCATGATTTTAAAAATGCTCTTTCTCTTTTTTGATAATTTATAGTTTTTGGACATTTGAAACACAATCGGATTACATTCTGCGCAAAGATCATAAAAAACAAGTAAAACTTTGATAGCAAGCTAGGAAGAATTATTCATAGGCATAAGATGTAATAGTTGATTTGCGAGCCCTAGTTTTCTTTCCCCCTAAAAACCTTTCTCTCCCATTGATACTCTATCATTTCCCGTGCCAACGCCGGTTCCCACAGGTGTGTAGTGGCATGGTACTTTTGTCTAGGCTTTCTAGAGTTGTTCTTCAGTTTTCTCCTTGGGTGTTTTCCTCGTTCATGGCTCGGTAATGTCTTCTTGATTCGATCCACTGGATTTGGTTCCTCTCCGGTGTTTCAAGATGGATCGCAAACTGGTTCATGAAGGTGAAAGCATGGTAGCTGTTGATGATGAAATCTGGGACGCAACTTGACTTCCTTGTGAATAGACCTGCACAACACAGTCAACACCGGTGATTCGCCGGAAGAGTTTCTGACGAGGAAAACTCCGATGCTTAAGTCAGAAACTCAAAAATGTTGCTGATGAAATCTGGGACGCAACTTGACTTCCTTGTGAATAGACCTGCACAACACAGTCAACACCGGTGATTCGCCGGAAGAGTTTCCGGCGAGGGAAACTCCGATGCTTAAGTTAGAAAATCGTATCAAAGAGAGTATCTAGTTTCTCAGTGGAGATCTTACCTTTGTTCATCTCCTCTCCTTCCTTTATATAGCACTTCTTTTAATACGTTAATTTCTTTATCTTGATGAGGGGGTTACTCTACTAAATGGAGTATTAAACTATTTAATGAGCAGTTTAGTACCATTCAGTGGGGAGTTACCAGGGTTAATGAAGTTTACAACGGCTCTGTTGATTTTGAAGAACAGTTTTATTCCCTTCGGATGAAGACACGTGTCTTCATCCTAAGCAATGGTATTTTTCCCATATCAGTAGCAATAGTTTGTGGTTATCTTTACATGGCTAACTCGGGGTGTGGTGGGTGGGCAGGACGACAGCGTCTCAGGGTGTTTTGTGTATGGTGAGGTCGTAACGAGAGGTGTAGTTTCAAGCGGGGGTTTTCCCTCCCCCTTCACCGCTATCTTGGTGCCCTACCTACCTTTTGCTTTGTCTTGTGGCTAGTTTGGCTGTGAGAAGAGATTGTAGCTTCAGGCTAGGGTTCGTTCCCCCCTTCCCGTTCAGCTCGATACCCTCCCTTTGGTCGATGTTTGGCCGGTTGTGTGGTGTGCATATTGGTGGTTTGCGATTCTGTGTGAAGTGAGTGGTTGCGGGGGTGCTACCAATATGTGTGTTGGTTGTGGCAGATATGGATGTGTCGGTGGTGCGTGGTGGCTAAGTGCTATTTGTCACGTGGTTAAGCCGGTCATTCTGATCAAGTTCTTGGGGGATGTTTATCGGGTCATGCCAAGTCCATTTGGGTTTCTGCTTTGTTTTGTTTGTGATTTTTTTGTGTTAATTTGGACTTTGGTCCTTGTGCACTAATCCCTACAAGCCCAACGGTGTTGGGCATTTATAATCATGTACTTTTTTGTTTGTTTTTGTTTTGTTCATTAATCCCTATAAGCCCAATGGTGTTCAAAATGTTGTATCTTGGTTGACGTTTATCCTCGAGGCCAGGGATGTTGGCTACTCAATAAATGATCATCTGGTATATATTTCAACTATTCTACCGACTGAAAAACCAAAAAACAATTGAGATGCCAGGCTCACCAATTTGTTTCATGATTTAGATGACTAAAGATTTTGTAAGTTCTAACTAGTCATTAAAATTGTGACAAACAAAGAATATTAGAAACTCACTTGAAGAATTTATGAGAGTACGAATTTTTATATTTTCAAGCAATGAAGGATATAAAACAAGGGTAGCTATAATGTCGAAGTTGTAGTGGCTACGGCAAAACAATTTCTGAATGACTATCATTTCCGCTTCAAGCTGAGGTAGATTGCTTTGGCAAAAGTAGTTATAACTTTATAACATGATCGTTCGGATCCTATTCATCAAAATTTATTATATGTGGTCACCATTAAGTTTGTCTGTCAAATGATCATGTCACTTTTGAGGCCGAGAAAAAAAAGATCACTTCATTCCCTTTATGTATGTGCCACAACAAATTTGACCTAATTAGACAACTTTCTCGATTGACTATGAAAATAAATTCAAGTCACTTCTCAAAGCTCCCATGTTTTCTACTCTTCCGAGAAGTTGCAAGTAGTATTTGCTTATTTGGCATAATGCTTGGAGTTTGGTGGTGTAAAGGTGAAAGAAAATAGTTTTTGGATTAACTACTCTTAGCACTCCTGACGTTTAGCAAAAGTACACAAGGTCCCTGTTGACTTATCGATTTTGATGATTCTAAATTTATTATCTCTAACATTAATCTGACAACATTATTAAGATAAACATTTCAGGATTTATCTTAATCAAACAAAGACAAGATCATGCCATGGACAAAGCTTGAACTCGGACTACATTGAAGATGCAAGAACCTAAAGTCTATTTTATCCATGTTAACATTTCTAAGTCCTTCTTAAAAGATCTCACGGAAGTTTAGGTAAAGAACCAAAACTAAATGTTTCAGTCGAAGGCAAACAGTTTACAGTCGACTAAATTGTGCAGTTCCTTTATTCTAGTCTTAAAAATAACTTTTCAGTCAAAGCCAAACTTTTTAGTCGAAGCAAAAGTTTTCAGTCGAAGCCAAAAGTTTTTAGTCGAATGAAATGGCGTTTTCAGTCGAGTCAATTCGTCAGTGTATTTACCATCTCTTCTCACTAAGTTTTCAGTCGACCGATTTCTCTATGTGGTACTTTCAGTCGAATCAAACTTATGTTTGAGTCGAATCAATTTTCAGGCTTTCCTTTCTCAACGGCTCATTTTCTTCTCTAGTATAAAAATGGATCCTTGAGAGCATTTAATACACTTCTTGCGAATCTTTTTAAAATACTCTCTCTAACTCATCTCAAAACACTCTCTCATCTTGTTCTCTTATTCTCATCTATTTTCTGTTGAGTGAGTTCATCTTTGAGATAGTTTATTGTAAGCTTCTTGGTTTGGTTCTTGAAAGAATATAGATCTTCCCACCTAAGAAGGCTTAGTCTAAGATTATTCATTGTAACATCTACTCAAGAAGGAGTTTGTTTGTTGTATTTCAATTGTAATTCTCTTTTTATTTGTAAACTGCTGGAAACCTTGGAAGGGTTTTGAAAATTGTACTGCGGTTTGAGCTAGCACCCGAAGCTAGCTGGTTAGTGAAAGGCACGAGTATGTCTCCCTTATGTGGAGTGCTCGGGGACTGGACGTAGGCTGGTGGGGCTGAACCAGTATAAATCTCTGTGTTGAATTTAATATTGTTATATATGTCATTACTTTGTAATCTCGTTTTTTATTTGTACTCAAAGTTGTAAAACACCTATTCACCCCCCCTTAGGTGTATTTAGGGACCTACAAGTGGTATCAGAGCCGTGTGCTCTGGTATTCTCTATTGACTTAATCGTCTGGAGCTAAAGATCGCATTATGGAAGAAGGATCAGCAACCATCAGGCCACCCTTGTTGAAGAATGACAGCTATAGCTACTGAAAAAATTGCATGAGAAATTTCCTGAGGCAGGATACACACGTGTGATATGTTGTAGAAAATGGCACTATAATTCCGATGAAGGATGGACCAGATGGATCCAAAATTCCAAAAGGAATTCTGAAAATGGACGCTCATGAGGCACATCTTTTCTCCATGGACGATAAAGACAAGAACATTATCAGTTGTGGCCTTGACATGAATGAGTACAATCGTGTCTCAGCATGTGAGACAGCTAGAGAAATGTGGAGGTTGTTGGAGGTCACTCATGAAGGTACAAATCAGGTGAAAGAGACCAAGATTAACATGTTGGTCCAGCAGTATGAAGCCTTCAACATGAAGGAGCACGAGTCCATAAATAAGATGTACTCCAGATTTACACTCGTAATAAACAGACTGAAGCTTTTAGGTAAAATTTACCCAGAAAAATAAGTTGTCCGAAAAATTCTCAGCTCTCTTCCAAAAAGATGGGAAGCAAAACTCACTGCCATTCAAGAGGCAAAGGACTTAAATGTGCTGAAGCTGGAAGAATTGGTGGGTTCTCTAATGACTCATAAAATTGCGATGAAGATTCATGACGAAGAAGAAACCACCTCCAAGAAGAAGAACTTAGCTCTTAAAGCTGACACATCTCATGAACCTGCAGAGAACAGTGATGATTCTGATCCTAAAATGGCTCTCATCACTCGAAGGTTCAAGAAGTTTCTCGCAAGCAAGCGAGATGGGAAGATCAGGAGAAATCCTACAAACCAATGACATCAAAGAAATAATAGTGATTGGAACGTAAAGGAAAATTTTAATGCATGCTATGAATGCAGCAAAACTGGCATATAAAAAAATACTGTCCGCAACTCAAGAACAAAACTGCAAGTAACAATAGTCGAAACTTCAAAGAAAAGAAGTTCAAGCCCAGGAAAGCCCTGCTGACTTGGGATGACTCTGATGAAAGTGACAAAGAAACTAGCGAAGATGTTGACATAGCTCAACTTTGCTTCATGGCCAAGGATGATCACTCCGATAAGGTAATCTCTGAAAATCTTGATTATAATGAACTTAAGTCAGTTTTTCTCGAACTCAGTGAAAATCATGAAAAGTTAAAAGTTAAAAATGCTATTCTAAAAAATAAGGCTCTTTCTTTGATAAATATTGTTGAAGAGTTAGAAGGTGAAAAGGAAGACTTGGAAGGAAATGTTGAACTTTATATTTTTTAAAATGTATCTTTAAAAAACAATATGAATGCTTCTAAGAAGGAAAATTCTTATTTGTCTTCTGAAATCCAATCTCTCAGAGGAGGAAAAGTTCCAGTTGAAAACGAATCTTTAAAATCTCAACTGGAAGAAATTTCTACACAAAAAATGAATTTAGAAAGGAGATTGAAGATCTGAATTTTACTCTTTCAAAATTTACCCAAGGAAGAGAGAACTTGTATATTCTTTTGGGAAGACAAATATGTGTTTTTGAGAAAAGTAGAATCGGTTACAATCCTTCAAAGAAGAAAAATGATTACAAAAATTTCTTTAACAAAAATTTAGCTTCATGCTCACCATTCACACTCTGTACAGTATGTAACAATAAAGAACACTTAGTTAAAAATTGTCCTCTCAATGCTGTAAAAAATTAGTCATTGTCTTCTATTACCAAAAATAAAATGAAACAAGTTTGGGTGCCAAAATCTTGTTTATCTAATCTTTCAGGACCCAAGAAAGTGTGGATACCTAAAGGAACGAAACCAGAATCTGTTGTAGGTATGCTTGAAAGCAAGGGTAGATTCCAACAAATGGATTTTCGACAGCGGATGTTCAAGGCATATGACCGGTGATCGGTCACTATTCCCACACATCACTCCGAAGAATGGATGACTTGTTACCTTCGGAGACAACTCAAATGGAAAGATCATCGGTAAAGGTAAAATTGGCACCGATTCCATATCTATCGATAACGTTTCCTTGGTTGACGGTTTGAAGTTCAATTTGATAAGTATCAGTCAACTAATCGATAGTGGACACAAAGTTCAGTTTGAAGGCGATCAATGCCTAATCAGTCATGCCTCGGATGGAGGTACCTTGGTTGGTAAGGGTGATGGTAATATCAATACTCTATCTTTTGATGCATCTGACTCTTCTCGCGAAGTTTGTCTTTCTGCTCAACATAATGATATTTGGTTGTGGTATCGTAGATTAGGTCATGTTCACATGGATCTAATCAAGAAACTTCTCTCGAAAGATCTTGTCAGAGGCTTACCAAAGTTAAAGTTTGTCAAGGATAAGGTTTGTGATGCCTGTCAATATGGTAAACAGTCAAAAACATCTTTTCAAGCAAAAAATGTTGTTTCCACCTTTCGCCCTCTTCAACTCCTTCATTTAGATCTTTTTGCCCCCACGAGAAATGCCAGCCTATGTGGAAAATTTTATGCATTCGTCATTGTTGACGATTTTTGATACACTTGGGTTGTTTTTCTAACTCATAAGGATGAAGTGTTTGAAATTTTTTTCAGTATTGTTAAGTCGAAGTGATCATGGCGGTGAATTTGAGAAAGATTTTACTCATTTTTGTATTCAAAATGACATTTCACATGAGTTTTCTGCTCCTCGGACACACCAACAAAATGGGGTTGTGAAGAGAAAGAATCGAACTCTTCAAGAAATGGCCAGAACCATGCTTCACGAAAACTCCTTGTCAAAATATTTTTGGGCCGAAGCCGTCAGTACTTCCTGTTACGTGTTGAACAGGGTACTTATCAGACCGATTCTTGACAAAACTCCCTATGAGCTTTTTTCAAACTGAAAATCTAAAATTGATTATTTCAAGGTTTTCGGTTGCAAATGTTTTATTTTGAATAATCGTGAGAATTTAGGTAAGTTTGATGCGAAGTCTGACGAGGAAATATTTCTTGGTTATTCATTAAAAAGTAGAGCATATAGAATTTATAACCGTTGAACTATGGCAGTTGAAGAATCTATGCATGTAGTATTTGAAGAATCTAACGTTGAAAAATCAAGTAAGAATGCAGGTGATGACAGTGAAGAACTCTCCCTGGACTTGAACAACAAACTTAATGTCTTCTCAACTGAGGGGGAGTGTTCAACATCTTCTCATAGTAACAGTGACGAGACTCGGCCACTTCCAAAAAGCTGGAGATATTCCTCCAGTCATCCATTAGAACAAGTCATAGGTAATGTGGAACGCGGAGTTACAACACGGTCTACGATAAATCTTTTATGTGTGGATTTTCTTTACTTTCTCAAATAAAGCCTAAAAATATTTCAGAGGCTCTAAAAGATATTGAGTGGATCCTTGCCATGCAAGATGAATTGAATCAATTTGAGAGAAGCAATGTTTGGACAGTAGTTCTGCCTCCTGTTCAACATAAGGTAATTGGCACCAAGTGGGTTTTTCGGAACAATCTTGATGAGGATGGTCATATTGTTTGTAACAAGGCTAGACTAGTTGCTCAAGGATACAATCAAGTCGAATGGGTAGATTTTGATGAAACCTTTGTCCCAGTCGCTCGACTTGAAGCTATCTGAATGCTTTTGGCATTTTCATGTCACATGAACTTTAAACTTTTTCAAATGGATGTGAAAAGTGCCTTCTTGAATGGGGTAATACAAGAGGAAGTGTTTGTTAAACAACCTCCTAGTTTTGAAAGTGAAAAATACCCCAATCATGTTTTTAAGATGAAAAATGCTTTGTACGGTCTTAAACAAGCTCCTCGAGCTTGGTACGATCGTCTCAGCAGCTTCCTTATTGATCATGGATACTCTCGTGGCAAAGTCGATACTACTCTTTTTACAAAAATTCGTAATTCGCACATTTTAATAGTTCAAATTTATGGTCATGACATTATTTTTGGTGCCACTAACAATGATCTAAGCCAAGCGTTTGCTGAGAGTATGCGCAGGGAATTTGAGATGAGCATGATGGGAGAACTTACCTTTTTCCTTGGACTTCAAATCAAGCAGTCAAAAGAAGGAATTTTTATAGGTCAGTCCAAGTACACACGGGAGCTTTTGAAAAGCTTTGGCTTCGATAATACTAAACCTAGAGGTACCCCTATCTCTCCTAGCGTTAATCTTGTCAAAGATGAAAATGGTAAAGATGTAGATAACAAAATTTATCGTGGTATGATTGGTAGTTTGCTTTATCTTACTGCTTCTAGACCTGACATGATGTTTAGTATATGTATTTGTGTCCGATTTCAAGCTTGTCCCAAAGAATCTCATCTTACTGCAGTTAAACGTATTTTTAAATATCTCTCTGGGACTTTAAATTTAGGCCTTTGGTATCCACGTAATTCCTCGCTAGATCTGGTAGGTTTTTCTGATTCTGATTATGCGGGGATATCATGTCGATCGCAAGAGTACTATTGGCACTTGTCAATAACTTGGAGATGCTTTAGCGTCCTGGCACAATAAGAAACAAACATCTGTGGCTCTCTCCACAACTGAGGCGGAATATGTTACGGCTGGAAGCTGTTGTGCCCAAGTGTTGTGGATGCGTCAAACCTTATAGGATTTCGGTGTCTCTATAGACCGTATTCCTATTATCTCACTACAAGAAAACAAGTTTTTAGTGACGGAAATTTCCGTCACTAAAAAAGTAACTTCCATCACTAAAAGTTTTAGTGACGGAAAATTCCGTCGCACAATTCCGTCGCGTATACCCTCGTCACTAAAAAGTTAGTGACGGAATTAACGATTCCGTCACTAAATTCAGTGATGGAATGGAGACATTTAGTGACGGAAAATTTCCGTCACTAAAGGTATTTTATATTTTGAATATTTTTTTTAATTTCGTATAAAACAATTGGTGACGGAAAATTCCGTCACATAAATACGTCACTAAAAATAATTGGTGACGGAAAATTCCGTCACATAAACACGTCACTAAAAATAATTGGTGACGGAAAATTCCGTCACATGAAATCTGTCACTAAAATAAATGGTGACGAAAAAATTCCGTCACTAAAGGTATTTTATCAATGTTTTATGCTTTTAGTGACAAATCATAATCGTCGCTAAAATTATAAAACAAAAGAAGTATAGCTCCGCCTATTTTTTTCAAATCCCATTATTCTCAAACCTGTATACAACAAATCCATCAACTCATCAAGCACACAAAATCCATTACCAGGGGCGGATCCAGAAAGTTTAATCGGGGGTGCCAAAAAAGAAGAAAAAAAACTGTGGCTAACATAAAAAAATTCAAAAGGTTCAAGTTCATATAAAATATGAATAATCAAAAACACATTATAAAAGCGTCACTATAAAGTACGTTAAATACAAAATAGATTGCTCAATTTGACTACTAATAATATATCTTTGCTATGCATAGTGATTTATTTAACTTGTTAAGGTTGGTCAATAATAAATTACCACTTTTGCATAAAAAAAACTTAACTCTTACTCTATAGATATATTACTAATGTGATTATCAATTGTATGACTACTTTAATCACGTATAAGTTAACAAATTATAAGAATTTAAAGTAATAGAAATAATTAACCTTAATCTATTCTTGTCCTTTTGTAATATGGAGATTTAGAATATAGAATAGTGTAAGAAAATGACAATGAAAAAGACAAAGACAAGGTACAAAGAGTAAAAAACACGATAAAATAAAATTTTAATAAATTAATGCTATAATATGTGACATTTTCAGAAATATTTTATATATTTTAAATATATTTATTCATTATCCCAAAAACTAAAAGAGGAGTTCAAAAAATATTGAGGGGTGCCATGGCCCCCCCCCCGGTCATGGGGGAGGTCCGCCCCTGTGTCCATTACTACATCAATTTTCACAAAATCCATTAATACAATATCCATTACCAAATCAACCTCCACAATTTTCATCAACACAAACTCCACAAGTCCACAAACACATAAAATACCAAGTCCAACACAAATCCTAAACTATCATATAGTAGCGATCATCCTTAAACATGAAAGTAAGTTGATGTTTGAACATTTCAAATTAAAGAGAGGGGATTAGTTGGTCACTCAATTTCCATCCTCATCAAGGTCATACTCCTCATTGGCATCCAAATCATCATTCTCATCATCATCCTCAGTATTTCTGGATGGCTGCACAATCATATAATGATAAATTGAACTAACAAGTCGTAAAAATTCACATTATAAATAATATGGCGAAGAATCACGAATCATATATGCCCGCACATAATCTAATTAGACTATACTTAAGTCATTATCTAAGCAAGCTCACTATTTCCATTACCACGGTGATAGAACCCACCCAAAATCCCTTCCACGCACACATACACACACATACATGAATATGTACCTCAGCCTGATGTCCCTCCACATGACATGCCTCTGGTTCCTTATGTTTTTGCATAAATTCTTCAAACAAGATACACAGTTATGGCTTTCAGTGATCGGGCATATCCTCAGTCACATTTTGTGTGGCTATGACCCGTCTAGATGATCCTCCCATGCTGCTCTACCTTGACCGTGGTGGTGGTCCGCGTGTTCCAAGACCAATTGCACGTCCTTTCTTGTCAAGGACCTCCGGTATAGTGAGCCACAGTTCCTCAACGTCATTCTTAGAGTTCATTGGCTGAGCACCTTCTACCTTAGACTTAAAGGTATCCTACGGACAATACAATACATGTGTTGAGACAATTATACAATTAAAAATACCACTTTGAATGTTAGATAGGTGAAGAGGGCAGAAATGATCTTAGGCATTAACTAATATATAAAGTGAAACGGTTTGGATCTTACCCTGATTTTCTCCGCTTTCTCGGTCACATATGGCTTGCCTTGCTTATTCTTTAGACGGTGGGTGTCCTCGTAAACTACCAGCTTGGCTTGTGCTTTAGTCATCGTTGGATGTTGTAAACGCTTCCTATGCTCGAGAACAGGGTGTGGTACGGAACCACCAGTATGAGAGGCACTGTTGCTACGTGCACTCTTGCCTTGCTCAGATTTGCGTTCCCACTCCTCGTGTTTCCATTTATCCACCATCGAGGCCCAGATAGCAGGGGTTAGCCACCGAGGAGGGTAGGCTTTCCACATCTCCAAATCAGCTCCTTCCCCAGAACTTTTACGCGCATGTGCCCTTGCTGCACAGAACCACTTGTGATAATTTTGTTTTACGTGCTTGAAGAAAGCTCTCTTACCCTCTGCCAAGTCCACAAAAGTAAAAGAATCCTGCCACAATGCATGTTATAAAGTGAGACTGAAACATGAACATAATTAAATAATTAGTCCTATAAATCAAACACGTCAACTCAACTTACAAGGAACCTACTCCAAATCTGCTCCTTTAAAATTTCTTCATCCTTCCAATCAGACCACACAGACCAAGGTCCTCTAATGCATGATTTCACAATACCACTTATTGCGGTCCTTGCTTTGTCATTTTCAATGCTATATGATTACATACATAAATATCAGTAAGGGAGCCAAAAAACAATAGAATTCGATAATCAATCATAAGAAAACAATATCAAATACTATAGAGTAGGCATGTACTTTCCATCAACAATATCTATTGTTTCCTTTGGTTGATCTGGTCGACCTAACACACCACGTGTCGGACCTCGGCCACGGCGAGGAGCTTTAAACGTAATAGAAAAGTAATGCAACATTGATAAACAAACAAAGGGCAAAGGAAGAAATGTAATTAAGTTGTAGTTATACCACTTGCATTTGCAGATACAACTGATGATTCCCCAGGTTGCGTCACGCCAAGGCTAGCTGGGTCAAGGGGCTGCTCGACGCTCGGGTCGGGTCCAACAATAGGTGTCGATACAGCTCGAGATCGTGCTCGACCCCTAGAGCTAGTGGAACGCTGCATAATGACTAAAACATAACAATTCATCAAAGAAAAGTTCGACTGCAGTTAATTAATATAAGCATATAAACCTGTGAAGTATCAAGTCGATAAACGTGTTGCTAACATACAAAATTAAACACCGTACTTTGAATCACATGAAAGCAAGCTAATGTGCACACAAAATACATGACAATCATCATGAATATAATGTGTTTAATCAAACTCTTCATCTTCTTTGTCTTCATCTTCTTCATTTTCATGTTCCTCTTCGTCTTCATCTTCTTCTCCGTCATCACTACTTGTCTCATGATCATTGTTATACATTGCACTGATCTCGTCATCTCCTACTTCCTCCCCAACTTGACCTACTTCGTGAAGAGGCACGTCGTCAATGATCTCATCTACTCCAGCATGTAACGGAGCAGAAGCTTCATCCTCTTGGTATGTATCCGGTACATCTGAAACTTCAACTTTCTTAGTCCTAATAACTGATGACCATTTCATATTCCTTTTTGAAACAACATCTGCATAAAACACTTGCGAAGCTTGAAAAGCAAAGACGAATGGGTCATTTGAAGCCAGCCTTGATTTCATGTTTATGTCGACAATCCCATGTCTACTAACACGAAAATTGGTTCTTGACGTAATGTCAAACCATGTACATTTGAACATAACCAGTCGATTTCCCCCACCAGAATACTCTAACTCGATGATTTCATCAAGTTGTCCATAGAAATCACAAGCAGCATCATTATAACAGTCTCCCTTCACCAAAACACCACTATTTTGCGTTTGTTTACCTTGGTCATGTTCCTTTGTGTTAAACCTGAAGCCATTTACAATAAAACCTTTGTAACATAAAACCAGTTTATTAGGACCCCAAGCAAGGTCTTTCAAACTAGCATCAACAGGTTCGTTATTCCTCTGAACCTACAACACAGTTTAAATAAGAATTATTCATATATTAAGTGCGATAAGTTATCATTCATCCAAAAAATTTAAGGTCAATACTTACCCGTAATTGGAACCATCTAATAAACTCCTTGTTACGTTTTTCTTCAAGTTCTTTATCAGAGATTGCTGGATTGACAAATTCTGCTTCCTTATCGAACTCACTACAAATTACATAAGTTATGACTCTCTCATATACATAAGCTTAATACACATAAATGAAAAATTACTTACTCAATGAGTTCTTGTGCTTCCGGGCAATTAAGAAGGGCATGTAATGATACGGCATCATGCTCCTCATTACTTAACCAACGAGTAGAGTTCGATCCAAAATGACGACCCGACTGGGTGAATATTGATAATTGACCTTCTAAATCTTCGAGTTGTTCCCCATCCTCATTTCGACTCAGTCGATTCAACCTTGTCTCAATGTCCGATTCAAAATAAAGTGAGGAAAAATTGACAAGTTCCTCAACAATGTAGGCCTCTGCAATTGAACCTTCTACGCAAGCCTTATTACGAACTTTTTTCTTCAATCCAAGCATACACCTAGTTTTATACATTTTTACTGAATTAAACTCAATTGAGAGGGTAATATACAATACAAAATCAAATAATACAAAAATCAAATGGGTACATCCATCGATATTGCACCGGTCCGCCCACTTTAGCTTCATACACCAAGTGAACATGTAAGTGTTCCATTGAATCAAAGAATGATGGTGGAAAGATCTTCTCAAGCTTGCATATTGTTTCTATAATACTTTTTTCAAGGATCTCCATATCTCTTACCTTGATGACTTTTGAACACAAATCGCAAAAGAAATAGGAGAGTTCGATCAAAGCTTCACATACTGGGTTAGGCAAAAATTCATGGCTTGCAAGAGGAAGAAGTCTTTCCATAAAGACATGACAATCATGGCTTTTCATCCCGTAAAACTTACAATCTGACAAATTGCAGCAACGAGATATATTTGCTGCATAACCATCTGGGAGCTTCAATTTTTTGACCCACTGACATACTTGTTCTATCTGGACCTTATCTAATGTGTAAGATGCTTTTGGCAATACAATCTTCCCATTGATCACTACGGGATGCAATTCGGTCCGTGTGCCCATTCTCTGCAGATCTTTCCTTGCCTTTATGTGGTCCTTTGATTTTCCCTTAACATTCATAATTGTGTTAAAGATATTGTCAAATACATTCTTCTCGACGTGCATTACATCCAAATTGTGTCGAACAAGAAGTGTTGGCCAATAGATTGACTCCCAAAAGATACTTTTTTTCTTCCAATTGTGTGTTCTCCCAAATCCTGAAATTTTCTGATCTGCAAAACCTTTCCCAAATGGCGGTACATTCTCAAGTGCATTGACATATCCCAACACCTCATCCCCAAGTAAACGGTCTACCATCATAACAAAAAGCTCAATTGTTGTATCAAACTTGTCTTTTGCTTACAAAAAGGATGATCCATGGGAAACATTTTTCGTGGCATCCAAAAGAACAGGGCTTGCCCCCCTACTTCAAAGTGAACAACTCGTTTGACTCGACGCAACAAGGACAAGCTAACTTACCATGCGTGCTCCAACCTGGCATGATCCCTAAAGCTGGAAAGTCGTTAATGGTCCACATCACGGCAGCTCTCAGTTGGAAGTTTTCCTAGAGAGATGCATCAAAGGTTAGAATACCCTGATCCCATAACATCTTACGCTCATCAATTAGCGGCCTCAAATACACATCTATGTCTCCTCCTGGACTTTTTGGCCCTGGAATGAGAAGTGACATAAACATGTAAGGTTGCTTCATGCATAAGTGAGGGGGAAGGTTATATGGAACAAGAAATACTGGCCAAGTAGAGTAAGGCGGGCTTGAGTGCCCAAGTGGATTGAATCCATCAGTTTCCAATTAAAGTCTCACATTCTGAGCATCTTCAGCAAAAGTAGGGTGCATACGATCAAAATGCTTCCATGCCTCTGCATCAGCCGGATGACTCATGACACTATTTTGTTTGGGACGAGTGACGACATACCTCATATGCTCGGCTGTCTTCCGTGAATAATATAGCCTTTGAAGTCTTGGTGTAACCGGAAAGTATCGTAATATCTTCCAAGGTATGCTCTTCTTTTTCCCCCTATTTGGTTTGTACCTTGGGTGATTACAAACCGGACAATTTGTTAAATCCTTATACTCGATCCAAAGTAGTACGCAATCATTGTTGCAAGCATCCATCTTCTCATACCCCAAACCAAGTGTCATAACCATTTTCTTTGCATCATAGTACGAACCCGGTAGTTTTTCATTCTGTGGCAACAATTCCTTCATAAAAGTCACCATAAGGTTAAATGTTTTTTCACTCATCCCACTCTCAGACTTCAAGTGTAATAACCTAGTTACCGCCGACAACCTACTATGCTTCTTCGAGCCAAACCATATTGGCTCATCTGCTTCTCTGAGCAGATCATAGAATTTTTTAGCCATATCATTAGGCTCAGTCGACTGATGATCATCATGATTAAATTCAGCTTGACCAACATCAATTAGCATGTCCCGATACGTATTGCCTTCATCATCTCCCTCATTTTGCATAGTGTAGGTATAGGTCTGTTGCACCGGGGTTTCTTCTCCGTGTTGAAACCATAAGGTATAGCCATTCATAAAGCCTTTTTGGTAAAGATCCAATCTAACATAAATAGCCTATTTCCACTCCAATAGATTGCAGCTCGCACACGGACATCTAATCCTACCGTTGTCCACAAAATCAAGGTGGCTATAGGCAAAGTTGAGGAATTCTATCACTCCCTGTCTAAAATCCTCACTTAGTAAACCCCTGTCAATTCTTCTTGACATCCAGCTTCTATCAACTGACATGATCACTTGTATAGAAATAACCTACAACCAACATGATAACTCGTAATAATATCCACAACATAGTAATGCTCACAATACCCATAGACCTAGATAAAAAATTCCAATATCTCTGCTAGTTCAATCCCTACAATGAATAACACAATATAGCTCTGATACTAATTACCAAATTATAATTCGGAACTCAGATAATCAATAACAAAATCGCACATTCAACCGACCATTCAACTAAATCGCACATTCAACCGACCATTCAACTAAATCGCACATTCAACCGACCATTCAACTATCATTCAACCGACCATTCAACTATCATTCAACTAAATCGCACATTCAATCCAATTGGTCAAATCCTTCGTCAACAATTTCAATAATCACACGTTAAATCCAATTTGGTGCCATCCTCCGTCAACAATCTCAATAATCTCAATCAATAATCACAATTCGGAACTCAGATAATCAATAATCAATATCCACTTTATTTTGGTCTTTCAGCTCTAACATATTCAAACCTTAAATTATTGAATTTCTATTTCGGATTTGTAGGTGTTGAAGGTTTAGACCGCAATGATTAGTTGATTACAGTAATGAGTTGCAGAGTTGTAGAGATGCATCACAATAATTGGCAAGATCAGTGGCGAACAGTGGAAAAAATAAAGTAATCAGAATTCGAAACATACATTTGTCGTCGATTCGCCCACCGGTGGTGAAGACCGAAGAAGACTAGGAGCTCAGAGCCTCAGAGCCGTTAGCGCCGGTGGTCCGGTGGAGTGGAATGACCGGAGGACAGAGCCACGAAGGTCTTCTTCTTCAGAACAAACAAGATGCAGCAGAGGTGGCCGTCCGTCGGCGTGTAGCGGTAGTGGCAGCCGACGTCAGCAGAGGTGGTCGTCCGTCAATAGAGGTGACCGTCTGTCGGCCGTAGATCTACTGATCTAGATCCCAACGGATCCCAACGCGCTGTCGCGACTCGCAAATTGCTCAGACCCAGCTGCTCGCCGCTCGCCGCTCGCCGCTCGCCGTCTCGTCGTGGCTTCGGGCTTCCTGGCTGTCGACCGTCGTGGCTCCACCCTTGGCCGGCGGTGACGGAATGGGGAGAAAGGGAGGGGGGCGGCGGTGAGAATTTGGGGAGCAAGGGAGGTTACGGAAGCGCAACGAGATGGAGGGAAATGAAAAGAAAAAAAAGCCCTAAATTATACATTTGGGGATTTTTCCAAAACTCAAAAAAAAAAATCAAAATTAGAACTATTAGTTTTAGGTGACGGAATTTTAGTGATGGGGCAAATTCCGTCACTAAAAACCCGTTTTCTTAACATTTGTTAGTTTAGGTGACGGAATTTTAGTGACGGAGCCCAATTCCGTCACTAAAGACCTGTTTTCTTGTAGTAGGTGCGATAGTATCAGGGCTATTGACATTAGTAAAAATAATGTTCAACACTCACGCACTAAGCACATTGATATTCGTCACCACTTTCTTCTAGACAATGCTCAGAAAGGTTTAATAGAACTCAAGAAAGTTGGTTCAGGAGATCAACTCGCAGACATTTTTACCAAACCTTTAGCTGAATCTTCTTTTTGTTCTCTTCGTCGTCGCTTAGGAATGTGTGATCTTAGGTAAATTTCCCAGTCAGTTCAGGTTCCCGCTCTCGCTCCTGCTCCTGCTACCTTCCCTGCTCCTGCAGTTCACCCACCCCTCCTTACCCTTCTGATCCCTTCTTCAGCCCGCTTAACAACTTCTCAAATATTAATTTTGATGAGTTCCTATCCACCGACAACTCCGAACTCTCTGAGCACCTTTCTCGTCTATCCACTTCGATTCAGTTAATACTTAAATCGCAAACCACTCTAGCTGCCTCTGTTGCAGCCAACCACACCGCCCTCTTTCATGAGCTTGCTGCTCTTCAACAGTCAGTTCAACACTCCTCAGCCCAGCTTCTCTCGAACCAAATAGACTTTCACACCCTTCTTAACGAACTCACCTCTAACCTTTCCTCTTTTCCTCTCAACCATACTCCAATCCTAGAGAGTTTGACTCAGATGCAGCATGATCTTCACCGACAGCAAGAAGTTGCCCTTTAGGCTCATCGTCGCCAGGCCTATCTCACTATGAGCATTCTGACTGAACAAAACCGCTACTTGGCACATCAGATCTTTGATTAGTCTTATGGCTTTAGGGTGACTCGTCCGGATATCTTTCCCTCTCAACACACCGGCACCGAAGGGGAAGAATGGTTCTTCAACCCGCATCTCCCGTACAACACCCTCTGATGCCGCGCTCTCCTCATGTCGTCGAAGTCGTTGAAGTACCCACAACCGCTCCTCCGCCAGCTGATCCATCCTCTTCTGCACAGGGTGCTCACCACCGTCGGCCCTAGATGCTTTTTTTTTTTACTCCTTTGATTGTTGCATTAGATGCCCCTCTTTTTGATTTGACAAAGGGGGAGAACGATTAATTATTGATCATTCTTTGTACGCATCTTTAACAATTTTTTTGCTGAATATTAAAAGATGTTCTTTTAGTTATTACTTTGTTTGAGTGTTAACTGATAAATGGGGAGTATGCTTATATAATGTTAGAACTAATGTTGTCATAATCAAAAGGGGGAGATTGTTGACTTATCGATTTTGATGATTCCAAATTTAATATCTCTAACATTAATCTGACAACATTATTAAGATAAAAATTTCCGGATTTATCTTAATCAAACAAAGACAAGATCATGCCTTGGAGAAAGCTTGAACTCAGACTTGGATTTGGGATTCAAAGACTCAGACTACATTGAAAATGCAAGAACCTGAAGTCTATTTTATCCATGTTAGCATTTCTAAGTCTTTCTTAAAAGAACTCATAGAAATTCAAGTAAAGAACCAAAATTGAATGTTTCAATCGAAGGCAAACAGTTTGCAGTCGACTAAATTGTGCAGTTCCTTCGTTCTAGTCTTAAAAATAACTTTTCAGTCGAAGCAAAAGTTTTTAGTCGAAGCAAAACTTTTTAGTCGAAGCAAAAGTTTTCAGTCAAAGCAAAACTTATTAGTCGAAGCAAAAGTTTTCAGTCGAAGTAAAAGTTTTTAGTCGAAGCCAAAAGTTTTTAATCGAATGAAATGGCGTTTTCAGTCGACTCAATTCGTCAGTGTATTTACCATCTCTTCTCACTAAGTTTTCAGTCGACCAATTTCTCTATGTGGTACTTTCAGTCGAATCAAACTTATGTTTAAGTGGAATCAATTTTCAGGCTTTACCTTCTCAACGGCTCATTTTCTTCTCTAGTATAAAAATGGATCCTTGAGAGCATTTAATACACTTCCTGCGAATCTTTTTAAAATACTCGCTCTAACTTATCTCAAAACACTATTTCATCTTGTTCTCTCATTCTCATCTATTATCTGTTGAGTGAGTTCATCTTTGAGATAGTTTATTGTAAGCTTCTTGGTTTGGTTCTTGAAAGAATATAGATCTTCCCACCTAAGAAGGCTTAGGCTAAGATTATTCATTATAACATCTACTCAAGAAGGAGTTTGTTTGTTGTATTTCAATTGTAATTCTCTTTTCATTTGTAAACTGCTGGAAACCTTGGAAGGGTTTCGGAAATTGTACTGCGGTTTGAGCTAGCACCCAAAGCTAGCTGGTTAGTGAAAGGCTCGAGTAGGTCTCCCTTGTGTGGAGTGCTCAGGGACTGGACGTAGGCTGGTGGGGCCGAACCACTATAAATCTCAGTGTTGAATTTATTATTGTTATATATGTCATTACTTTGTAATCTCGTTTTTAATTTATACTCAAAGTTGTAAAACACCTATCCACCCCCCTCTAGGTGTATTTACGGACCTACAGTCCCCCCATCTATTTCTCTTACACTTTGTCCCCTATGGTGTTGTCGCTGCATTGCATGGAGCTACACAAAACTAACAGAACGTTAAATGCCGTTATAAAATTCTTTGACCTAAAAAATGCCCTTAACTCTTCCTCTTCTTCTTACCAGCCAATGTCGAGTCACCTTCTCTCAAGCCTAGCCACCTCTGCCGATGCTGACGCCCATAGACACTGGCTACCACCTTCAGTGACCACCTTTATCCCTCTTTGCCTACCCAAAAACCACCTCCTCACCAAACTCCACCATAGAACTGTTGACTTATCGATTTTGATGATTCCAAATTCATTATCTCTAACATTAATCTGACAACATTATTAAGATAAACATTTCAGGATTTATCTTAATCAAACAAAAACAACATCATGCCTTGGACAAAGCTTGAACTCGGACTTGGATTTAGGAATCAAAGACTCGGACTACGTTGAAGATGCAAGAACCTGAAGTCTATTTTATCCATGTTAGCATTTCTTCCAGTCTTAAAAACCAAGTTTTTAGTTGAAGCCAAAGTTTTTTAGTCGAAACAAAACATTTTAGTCGAAGCACAAATTTTTAGTCGAAGCCAAAGTTTTTAGTCAAAGCCAAAAGTTTTCAGTCGAATGAAATGGACTTTTCAGTCGACTAAGACTTACGTTTCATTCGACTCAAACTTATGTTTCAGTCGACTTAATTTTTCAGTGTCGCTTCTATCTAATTTTTAGTCGACCAATTTCTTAGAGTAGTTCTTTTAGTTGATTCAAACTTATGTTTCAGTCAAATCTATTTTAAGGCTTTCCCTTCACAACGGTTCAATTTTTTCTCTAGTATAAAAAGGGATCCTTGTGAGCATTTAATATACTTCTCGCGAATATTTTTCAATACTCTATCTAACTCATCTCAAAATACTCTCTCATCTTGTTCTCTAATTCTCATCTATTCTCTGTTGAGTGAGTTCATCTTTGAGATGGTTTATTGTAAGCTTCTTGGTTTGGTTCTTGAAAGAATACAGATCTTCCCACCTAAGAAGGCTTAGTCTTAGTTTATTCATTGTAACATCTGCTCAAGAAGGAGTTTGTTTGTTGTATTCCAATTGTAAATCTCTTTTCATTTGTAAACTGTTGAAAACCTTGGAAGGGTTTTAGAAATTGTACTGTGGTTTGAGCTAGCACCCGAAGCTAGCTGGTTAGTGAAAGGCTCGATTAGGTCTCTCTCGTGTGGAGTGCTCGGGGACTGGACGTAGGCTGGTGGGGCCGAACCAATATAAATCTCTGTGTTGAATTTAATATTGTTATATATGTCATTACTTTGTAATCTCATTTTTAATTTATACTCAAAGCGGTAAAACACCTATTCACCCCCCTCAATGTGTGTTTAGGGAGCTACAAGTGGTATTAGAGCCGTGTGCTGTGGTATTCTCTTTTGACTTAATCGTCTAGAGCTAAAGATCGCATTATGGAAGAAGGATTAGCAACCACCAGGCAACCCTTGTTGAAGAATGACAACTACAGCTACTGGAAAAATCACATGAGAATTTTTTTGAGGCAGGATACACACACGTGGTATGTTGTATAAAATGGCTCTATAATTCCGATGAAGGATGGACCAGATGGAACCAAGATTCCAAAAGGAATTCTCGAAATTGACGCTCATGAGGCACAGCTTTTCTCCATGGATGATAAAGCCAAGAACATTATCAGTTGTGGCCTTGACATGAATGAGTACAATCGTTTCTCAGCATGTGAGACGGCTAGAGAAATGTGGAGGTTGTTGGAGGTCACTCATGAAGGTACAAATCAGGTAAAAGAGACCAAGATTAACATGTTGGTCCAGCAGTATGAGGCCATAAAGATGAAGGAGCATGAGTCCATAAATGAGATGTACTCCAGATTTACATTCATTATAAATGGACTGAAGCTTTTGGGTATAATATACCCAGAAAATGAAGTTGTCCGAAAAGTTCTCAGATCTCTTCCAAAGAGATAGGAAGCAAAACTCACAGCCATTCAAGAGACAAAGGATTTAAATGTGCTGAAGCTGGAAGAATTGGTGGGTTCTGTAATGACTCATGAAATTACGATGAAGAAGAAACCACCTCCAAGAAGAAGAACTTAGCTCTTAAACCTGACACCTCTCATGAACCTGTAGAGAGCAGTGATGATTCTGATCCTGAAATGGCTCTCATCACTCGAAGGTTCAAGAAGTTTCTCGCAAGCAAGCGAGATGGGAAGATCAGGAGAAATCCTACAAACCAATCACATCAAAGAAATAATAGTGATTGGAGTGTAAAGGAAAATTCTGATGCTTGCTACGAATGCGGCAGAACTAGGCACATTAAAATATACTGTCCGTAACTCAAGAACAAAACTGCAAGCAGTAATAGTCGAGACTTCAAAGAAAAGAAGTTCAAGCCTAGGAAAGCCCTACTGACTTGGGATGAGTCTGATGAAAGTGACAAAGAAACTAGCGAACACGATGACGTAGCTCAACTTTGCTTCATGGCCAAGGATGATCACTCCGATAAGGTAATATATAAAAATCATCATTATAATGAACTTAAGTCAGCTTTTCTCGAACTCAATGAAAATCATGAAAAGTTAAAAATGCTAATCTAAAAAATAAGGCTCTTTCTTTGATAAATATTGTTGATGAGTTAAAAGGTGAAAAGGAAGAGTTGGAAGAAAAGATTGAACTTTATATTTCTGAAAATGCATCTTTAAAAAATAATATGAATGCTTCTAAGAAGGAAAATTCTTATTTGTCTTATGAAATCCAATCTCTCAGAGGAGTAAAAGTACCAGTGGAAAACGAATCTTTAAAATCTCAACTGGAAGAAATTTCTACACAAAAAATGAATTTAGAAAAAGAGATTGAAGATATGAATTTTATTATTTCAAAATTCACTCAAGGAAGAGAGAACTTGGATATTCTTTTGGGAAGACAAAGATGTGTTTTTTAGAAATGTGGAATCGGTTACAATCCTTCAAAGAAGCAACAGGATTACAAAAATTTCTTTAACAAAAATTTAGTTTCCTGCTCACCATTCACACTCTGTCTAGTATGTAACAAGAAAGGACACTTAGGTAAAATTTGTCCTCTTAATGCTGTAAAAAATCAGTCATTCTCTTCTATTAAAAAAAAGATGAAACAAGTTTGGGTGCCAAAATCTTGTTTATCTAATCTTCCAGGACCCAAGAAAGTGTGGGTACCTAAAGGAACGAAACCAGAATCTATTATAGGTATGCTTGAAAATAAAGGTAGATTCCAACAAATGGATTCTCGACAGCGGATGCTCAAGGCATATGACATGTGATCGCTCACTATTCTCACACATCGCTCCGAAGATTGGAGGACTTGTTACCTTCGGAGAGAACTCAAATGGAAAGATCATCGGTAAAGGTAAAATTGGCACCGGTTCCATATCTATCGATAACGTATCCTTGATTGACGGGTTGAAGTTCAATTTGATAAGTATCGGTCAACTAATCAATAGTGGACACCAAGTTCAGTTCGAAGGCGATCAATGCCTATTCAGTCATGCCTCAGATGGAGGTACCTTGGTTGGTAAGAGAGATGGTAATATCTATACTCTATCTTTTGATGCATCTAACTCTTCTCGTGAAGTTTGTCTTTCTGCTCAACATAATGATATTTGGTTGTGGCATCGTAGATTAGGTCATGTTCACATGGATCTAATCAAGAAACTTCTCTCGAAAGAGCTTGTCAGAGGCTTACCAAAGTTAAAGTTTGTCAAGGATAAGGTTTTTGATGCCTGTCAATACGATAAACAGTCAAAAACATCTTTTCAAGCCAAAATTTTTGTTTCCACCTCTCGCCCTCTTCAACTCCATTTAGATCTTTTTAGTCCCACGAGAAATGCCAGCCTAGGTGAAATTTTTTATGCATTCATCATTGTTGATGATTTCTCAAGATACACCTGTGTTCTTTTTCTAATTCATAAGGATAAAAAGCATATGAAAAAAAATTCAGTCTTGTTAAGCAGCTTCAAAATGAGAGGGAGTCGAAGCTTGTAAAAATTCGAAGTGATCATGGCGGTGAATTTGAAAAAGATTTTATTCCTTTTTGTATTCCTATTGGCATTTGACATGAGTTTTCTGCTCCTCGGACGCCCCAACAAAATGGAGTTGTAGAGAGAAAGAATCGTACTCTGCAAGAAATGGCCAGAACCATGCTACATGAAAACTCTCAGCCAAAATATTTTTGGGCCGAAGCCGTCGCCACTTCCTGTTACGTGTTGAACAGAGTACTCATCAGACCGATTCTTGACAAAACTCCTTACGAACTGTTCTCAAATCGAAAACCAAAAATTGACTATTTCAAGGTTTTCGGTTGCAAATGCTTTATTTTGAACAATCGTGAAAACTGGGGGAAGTTCGTTGCGAAATTTGATGAGCGAATATTTCTTGGTTATTCATTAAAAAGTAGAGCATATAGAATTTATAACCGTAGAACTCTGACAGTTGAAAAATCTATGCATGTAGTATTTGAAGAATCTAACGTTGAAAAATCGAGTAAGAATGCAGGTGATGACAATGAAGAACTCTCCCTGGACTTGAACAACAAACTTAATGTCTCCTCAACTGAGGGGGAATGTTTAACATCTTCTCACAATAGCAGTGACGTGACTCAGCCACTTCCAAAAAGTTGGAGATATTCCTCCAATCATCCATTAAAACAAGTCAAAGGTAATGTGGAACGCGGAGTTACAACACAATCTACGGTAAATCTTTTTTGTGCGAATTTTTCTTTTCTTTCTCAAATAGAGCCTAAAAATATGTCAGAGGCTCTAAAAGATTCTGAGTGGATACTTGCCATGCATGATGAATTGAATCAATTTGAGAGAATCAATGTTTGGTTACTAGTTCCGACTCCTGTTCAACAAAAGGTCATTCGAACCAAGTGGGTTTTTCGAAACAAACTTGATGAAGATGCCCATATTATTTATAACAAGGCTAGACTAGTTTCTCAATGATACAATCAACTCGAAGGGGTTGATTTTGATGAAACATTTGCCCCAGTCGCTCGACTTGAAGCTATTCGAATGCTTTTGGCATTTTCATGTCATATGAACTTTAAAATTTTTCAAATGGACGTGAAAAGTGCTTTCTTGAATGGGGTAATACAGGAAGAAGTATTTGTTAAACAACCTCCTGGTTTTGAAAATGAAAAATACCCCAATCATGTTTTTAAGCTGAAAAAGGCTTTTACGGTCTTAAACAAGCTCCTCGAGTTTGGTACGATCGTCTTAGCAGCTTCCTTATTGATCGTGGATTCTCTCGTGGCATTGTCGATACCACTCTACTTACAAAAATTCGTAACTCGCACATTTTAAAAGTTCAAATTTAAGTTGATGACATTAGTTTTGGTGCCACTAACAATGATCTATGCCAAGAGTTTGCTGAGAGTATGCGCAGAGAATTTGAGATGAGCATGATGGGAGAACTTACCTTTTTCATTGGACTTCAAATCAAGCAGTCAAAAGAAGAAATTTTTATAAGTCAGTCCAAGTACACACGGGAGCTTTTGAAAAGCTTTGGCTTGGATAATGCTAAACCTAGAGGTACCCCTATTTCTCTTAGCGTTAATCTTGTCAAAGATGAAAATGGTAAAGATGTGAATAACAAACTTTATCTTACCATTTCTAGACCTGATATAATGTTTAGTGTATGTATTCGTGCCCGCTTTCAGGCTTGTCCCAAAGAATCTCATCTTACTGCAGTTAAACGCATTTTCAAATATCTCTCTGGGACTTTAAATTTAGGCCTTTGGTATCCACGTAATTCCTCGCTAGATCTGGTAGGTTTTTCTGATTCTGATTATGCTGGATGTCTTGTCGATCGCAAGAGTACTAGTGGTACTTGCCAGTTTCTTGGCGATGCTTTAGTGTCGTGGCACAGTAAGAAACAGACGTCTGTGGCTCTCTCCACAGCTGAGGTTGAATATGTTGCGGCTGGGAGCTGTTGTATCCAAGTACTGTGGATGCGTCAAACTTTATGAGATTTTGGTGTATCAATAGACCATATTCCTATTATGTGCGACAGTAGCAGTGCTATTGATATTAGTAAAAATCTTGTTCAACACTTGTGCACTAAGCTCATCGATATTCATCACCACTTTCTTCGAGACAATGTTCAGAAAGGTTTAATCGAACTTAAGAAAGTTGGTTCTGAATATCAGCTCGCAGATATCTTTACCAAACCTTTAGTTGAATCCTCTTTTTGTTCTCTTCGTCGTCGCTTAGGAATGTGTGATCTTAGCTAAATCTTTTTCTTTTGTCTTAAATCTTTTGAATCTTTGGATTTAGTCGACTGAAAAGTCAAGTTTCAGTCGACTAAAATCATTTCAGTCGACTGAAACATCTTTCACCTTTGGAAATCTGTTGGATTCAGTCGACTGAAAAGTCAAGTTTCAGTCGACTAAAATCATTTCAGTCGACTGAAAATGATGTTTCAGTCGACTGAACTCCCGTCGTCTATATATACCCCTCTTGTTTCCCCTTCACTTTTTACTGTTACCATTTTCATTGTTCCTCGTCCAGTTTTCACAGTCTTGTACTTTTCTTCTCTCTCTTGCCCACCTGTCACTCAGGGCCCACATGGACTCAAACTCACACCCTCGTAGTCGCCAATGTTTTGTAATTGACACCGACGATGAATCCGACGTGGCTCCTCCACCTGCTGTTGCTACTCCACCACCACCTTCCACACGTCACCGCACTCGTCTGACGACAACTGCTGCTGTAAGATCATCGCCCTCTGTACCTGCTCAACAGACGTTTCATGTTCCATCCTATTCAGGTAATGTTGCTCATCCTCCTCCTCCTTCTGCTGCTTCTTCTTCCTCTGCTTCTCCTCCAACCTACCCGCCACCTACCTACCCCTATATTTCTCCTACCAAAATACTCCACATTCCCCATTTTTTTTAGTCAGCTAACGACCAAATCAACTATTATACAAATTTCGTCAATCGGGAGGTCGTACCAGGTCGTCCAAGTGATGTCAACCTAATGACTCAACTTGGTCTTACCGGCCTTTTTGACCGAATGGGATGTCCATCCGTTCTCTCTCCTCTTTCCGTTTACTACCCTAGTCTTGTTCGCATGCGCTTTATTCGAACATGCATTTTAATGCTCTGTCGTCCACCTTTTTGACCACATCCATCTCGATACCACCACTTTAGCCCAAATACTCAGTTTTACCAACCAATCCTCCACCATTGTTTTCCCCAGAAACACGTGGTGCACCACTAGCTCCTTTACCCCACTCCAACAACACACAAACCCTTTTAGGAGACCCGTCCATTTCACAACCTAGCAAACCTAGTTTAGGTGACCTTTCTCCTCTTCATCGTGTCCTCCATTTTATTCTCTGTTATAACCTCTCGGGCCGTGCAGGCTCTTTTGCTACTTTTTCATATCTCGACCTCATTCTTCTCACCCACTTCATTCGGGGCTCTCCCTAAAACATTGCGAGCATTATCATACTCGTAATGGATGCCCGGAAGAAGAAATCCTCAGTTAATCTTCCTTTTAGTCTAATCTTAACCCGAGTTTTTGAACGTTTTCATGTCCCCCTTCCTACATCTATCTCGGAATGTCTATCTATTCTGAGTCACCATATTCTTGATGAAACTTCTCTTCGTCGTGCGGGATTCGCCATTCGCACTGACCTCTCCACCGATATTGTATCTCTTAAATGCATCAGTGTTACTGACCCCTCCCATACCAGGTCAGTTCAGGTTGCCGCTCTCATTTCTGCTCCCACGCCTGCTCCTGCAGTTCCCCCACCGGAACCTTTTGCTCCTTCCCCGTCCGTTCTGCCCCCACCACCTCCTCTCTCTCTCATTTCATACCCACTGTGCCTATTGATCCATCTTCCTCTATACCATTCCCTCCCTCCGACCCTTCCTCCTCGGTACCACCTCTGCCCACCCCTCATCACCCTTCTGATCCTTTCTTCAGCCCCCTCAACGACTTCTCCAATCTTAATTTTGATGAGTTCCTATCCACTGACAACTCCAACCTCTCTGAGACCCTTTCTCGTCTCTCCACTTCGATTCAGTTAATACTTGAATCACAAACCACCATTGTTGCTTCTGTTGCAGCCAACCACACTGCCCTCCTTCATGAGCTTGCTGCCTTTCAGCAGTCGGTTCAACACTCCTCAGCCCAGCTTCTATCCAGCCAAATCGAATTTCACAACCTTCTTAACGACCTCACCTCTAACCTTTCCTCTCTTCCTCTCAACCATACTCCACTCCTGGAGAGTTTGACTCGGATGCAACATGATCTTCATCACCAGCAGGAAGTTGCCCTTCAGGCTCATCGTCGCCAGGCCTATCTCACTACGAGCATTCTGACTGAACAAAACCGCTACCTGGCACTTCAGATCTTCGATCAGGCTCATGGCTTTCGGGTAACTCGTCTGGATATCTTTCCCTCTCGACACACCGGCACCGAAGGGGAATAATGGTTCTTTAACCCGCATCTCCCGTACAACCCTCCGAGGCCGCGCTCTCCTCGTGTCGTCGAAGTCGTTGAAGTACCCACAACCGCTCCGCCGCCTGCTGATCCATCCTTTTCTACACAAGGTGCTCGTCGATCTACTCTCGCCGCCGTCGGCCCTAGATTTTTTTTACTTCTTTGATTGTTGCGTTGACTGCCCCTTTTTTTGATTTGATAAAGGGGGGGAACGATTAATTATTGATCATTCTTTGTACGCATCTTTAACTTTTTTTTGCTAAATATTAAAAAGATGTTCTTTTAGTTATTACTTTGTTTGAATGTTAACTGATCAAGGGGGAGTATGTTTATATAACGTTAGAACTAATGTTGTCATCATCAAAAAGGGGGAGATTGTTGACTTATCAATTTTGATGATTCCAAATTTATTATCTCTAACATTAATCTGACAACATTACTAAGATAAACATTTCGGGATTTATCTTAATCAAACAAAGACAAGATCATGCCTTGGACAAAGCTTGAACTCAGACTTGGATTTAGGATTCATAGACTCGGACTACGTTGAAGATGCAAGAACCTAAAGTCTATTTTATCCATGTTAGCATTTCTAAGTTCTTCTTAAAAGATCTCACATAAATTCAAGTAAAGAACCAAAACTGAATGTTTCAGTCGAAGGCAAACAGCTTGTAATCGACTAAATTATGCAGTTCCTTCGTTCCAGTCTTAAAACTAAGTTTTTTGTCAAAGCCAAAGTTTTTAGTCGAATGAAATGGACTTTTCAGTCGACTTAAAATTATGTTTCAGTCGACTTAAACTTATGTTTCAGTCGACTCAATTTTTCAGTGTCTCTTCTCTCTAAGTTTTTAGTCGACCAATCTCTTAGAGTAGTTCTTTTAGTCGACTCAAAGTCGAATCTATTTGAAGGCTTCCCCTTCACAACAGTTCATTTTTTTCTCTAGTATAAAAAGGGATCCTTGAGAGCATTTAATATACTTCTCGCGAATCTTTTTCAATACTCTCTCTAACTCATCTCAAAATACTCTCTCATCTTGTTCTCTAATTCTCATATATTCTCTGTTGCGTGAGTTCATCTTTGAGATAGTTTATTGTAAGCTTCTTAGTTTGGTTCTTGAAAGAATACAGATCTTCCCACTTAAGAAGGCTTAGTCTTCGTTTATTCATTGTAACATCTGCTCAAGAAGGAGCTTGTTTGATGTTTTCAAATTGTAAATCTCTTTTCATTTGTAAACTGTTGGAAACCTTGGAAGGGTTTCAGAAATTGTACTGTGGTTTGAGCTAGCACCCGAAGCTAGCTGGTTAGTGAAAGGCTCGAGTAGGTCTCCCTTGTGTGGAGTGCTTGGGGACTGGACGTAGGCTGGTGGGGCCGAACCAGTATAAATCTCTGTGTTGAATTTATTATTGTTATATATGTCATTACTTTGTAATCTCATTTTTAATTTATACTCAAAGTTGTAAAACACCTATTCACCCTCCCTTAGGTGTATTTAGGGACCTACAAGAACATCGTTGCCCATCACAAACACACGTGCACGCGCGCCCACATACACCACGCGCACAGGTAGATTGTCGATGCCATCCCGCTCCACCTATCCAAACACCATTGTAGCACCAAACTCTGGCACCAAATTCTGCACAACCTAGTACAACACGCGCACGTGCACCTGCACACTCACAGACTAGTGACCACCACCGATGCACCCTTACCGCTCTTTGCCTATCCAGACACTATCCCACCACCAAACTCCACCCTTAAACATCAATATCCACTGCCCATCAGACACACACGAATACTCTCACAGAGATGCGACCACCAGTACATCATAATTACATTCATACCCGCGCCACCCCCCCCCCACCCACCCACACACACACACAAGAGACCAGTAACTACACATGACACAAACACCCACACCCACCTACACACACACACACAGGGGACCACCTGCATCTACACAAATAACCACACCCACCCACCCACACACATACACCCCAATGACCACTGGTACATCATACCAACACCAACACCTACCCACACACATGCAATCACACGTACATTAATGACCACCTTTTCCCTATGCCCCACACCGATTGGAAATCCATCTTCCGTCGATCACACACATGCACACACGTACCCATGCACGCACAACACAACACACAACAACAACAACAACAACAATTCCCCATCACCACCGTCGTCTAACCCCTAACCACTTCTCATCGCCACCATCATTAAACCCTCTACCTCTGCCACTAAACACCGAACTACCTTTTACCCATCACACATATACCCTAACCCATAAATTTTACAATCCACCACCGTCTACTGCCACCGCTATCATCGCCGGTGTATGCCCTTTAACAACCCGTCTTTCCTCACACACATGCATACGCAGGTAAAACCCTCTTCTCTATGTTCGGTTTCTGGAATTATTAAAGAGTGGAAGTAGTGGTGGTGGGTTTCTGCAATGGTGGGGTCTGTGACCGTGGTAAAGGATCCAAGATGTGCTGGTGGTTTGTTTTCTGGGATCTCGCCATGGTAGGGGAGATGGCGATGGTGTCGATATCTATTACGGAGGTGGTGGTGAATTTTCTGATGTGTTGTGTAGTGTAAGTGGCGGTGTTGGGTGGTCTTGGTTGGGTAGCTTTTTTGTTATAAGGAGTAATACTTACCGTCTTTTTATTAATTATGTTACCTCTTGTGAATAGAAAACTTATACAGTGTAGCTTAGTGTAAATTTGTGTGTGTGTGTGTTGTGTTGCTGCCACTTTAAACGGGAAGTAAATATTGATATGAGTAACTTATATCTGTTAGTTTTCCCTCGGAGATCTAGCGCCGATGGGTGGCTTACATGGGTGGTAGAGAAGGAAACCTAACAGAGACAAGGCTGTTCTCATAGAACTAACTAGAAGGTTGACAGTAGTCAAATTGATCTAATAGGATGTATTGCTTTGGACAACTAAAAAACAATTAGTGCACGTGTCAAAAATCCAAGTTATAATGGAGAGGAGCCTAATCTGTAATCTTTCAATCTTATTGGACAAGATTGGAAATTGATACTGTTGATTCAGCCTTGAACTAGCCAAAACTCAAGCCACCCCTTAAGATCAGGGTCAAGTGGAACATGAATCAGGGAGACAACATCAGTAGACTAGAGCAGCAGTAAGGAGCTATCAGAGAGTGATCAACAGAGAGGAATTGGCTAAGGAGAAAAGTAAAATGCGTGAAGAAGAAATAAGAGGAAAAAAATGAGAATGTGCGGCGTGTGACAGTGGCTAACTAAGCACTATTATGGCACATTTTCAATACTCCAGGCACTGATACCCATGTTGATTCCCTCATTAGCCTGTTAACGACACAGGGTTAACGACAATTAATGCCTCAAATATGTGTCTTAAGATTAGTTAACAGTTTTCTTTCTTCGATTTTCCTTTCTATTTTTAAAACTTGTTAAGCAGAAAATGGCCTAGAAAACGGTTGTAACCTCCCCATATAAAGGGTGTGGACACGTGAATTGAGATATAAGAATTTGAAGTATTTTTGGTGTATTTCTTCTTTTCTTTTTCCCTTGGCCAGACTCTCTAGTTTATTGCCAAATACTCCATAGTCATCTTCAACATCAACCACCATACACATCACTAGAATCAACTTAAGCTACTGAGTTCACTACAATTGGTATCCAAAGAGAAAAATTCACACCATAAAAAACTTACAAACCATAGATTCTTGGCATAGCAGTAATTCAAATGGGACATGCTCAGAAACTTAATAAACACCAACAAGATGAACATGTCAGCCTTATGGAAGCACATTTCTCAGATCGCTTTAGGGCAATTGATGACAACCTTGCTGAAATAAAGAATACTATACCAAACATACATGCTTTCAAATCCTCCATATATCAATTGAAAGATGAAATGCCCTCTATTAATCAAAAATTAGCTGAACTGCAGCCAATGATGCAATAACTGGTGGCAACTAGAGGGGGTGATAGAGGGGAAAGTCTAGTTCGAAACACTACAGGTAGACTAGGGGAGGTGAAAGTAGCCACAGTGAATATCATCAGGTCACTAATGGTAATCTCTACACTAAACTACCTAAAATTCGGTTTCAAAGTTCACAAGGGAGGATTCATCTCGGCAGGTTAGGAAGGCTAAAAAGTTTTTTGAGTTTAATCTTATGGAAGAAAACCTTAAGGTTAATTTTGCATCAGTTCACTTCGAGGGCCAAGCTGAATATTGGTTCAATACTTATATAAGGCCTAGAAGTAGACTATATTGGCCGGATTTTGTGAGAGACCTACATGCATGATTTGCCAAATTGTTTAAGGAAAGTGTACCAGGTGAATTTCACAAACTAGTAATGTGGAGCAGTATTATTGTAACACCCCGAGTTTTTAGAGGTGACCAAACTAAATACAGGTTGGTTGAGAGAAAAATGACGATGATTTTCAGTGAATTGGGATTGGCATAGCGTGCTCGTTAGGTGTCATCATGCCATCGTGACACCTCATGCATATTGAGGAGTCAATATTGATTATTCTCTGATCGACACCTCGTGCTCCCTATCATTGTCGTGCTTGTAACGTGTCACTGCAACATCGTGACACATCGTGCTCTGAGCTTCGTCGTGCTTTGTTAGCCTTGTCGTGCTTTCTAGGTGTCACAACCTTGTCTCGTCACCTCGTGCTTCGAGCCTTGTCATGCTTTGGTTAGCATTGTCGTGCTTGCTAGGTGGCCCAACCTTGTCTTGCCACCTCGTGCTTCAAGCCTTATCGTGTTTTGCTTAGCCTTATCGTGCTTGTTAGGTGGCACAGCCTTATCGTGTTTTTTTACATCTCATGCTTCCTAGAAAATTCTATAAATAGGCCTTTGATCTTTTCAAATTATTATAAGTTCTCTTTCACTTTCATCAATAGATAGACAACTTAAGAGTGAGAGAATAAGATTAGCCGCGATTATAAAAGAAGAATCATAGAGCCTAATTTGGAGCAATTGTATAAGTTGAGTCTTCGTGATTTAGGTAAGGGGAATTCTATATCACTATTCTTTTGCACCACATGGTTGTTTCTTAACATTCATCGTACTTTTAAACACTATTGTCCTAAAATCTTGTTCAAATGTTTATCTTGAACATTGGTACATATCTTGGTATTGAATTATGTTTGTGTGATGTGGCTTAAGTACTTTTGATCAATAACAGTGCTTCAGTGATTTGTCTACGTGCATGATACGTTCTGATTATGATACAGTGATTTGGCCAAACCTCAAAGCTACTGTGAAGAAATAGTGCAGAAATGTGACATCTGCCAAAGGAGTAAACATGAACACCTTCCACATCCAGTCCTGCTCCAACCTCTAGCCATCCCAAACCAACTTTGGAATGGTGTCTCCATGGACTTCATAGAAGGTCATCCAAAGTCAGATCACAAGGAGGTTATTATGGTGGTAGTAGACAAGTTTAGTTAGTTTTCCCACTTTATTCCTCTAAACCACCCATACACTGCTATGGGTGTTGCTCAAGCCTACTTTGACAATGTATTCAAGTTTCATGAATTACCCGACAAAATTGTGAGTGACAGAGATAGGTATTCTTGAGCACCTTTTTGCAAAGGTTCTTGAAACTCATGGGAACTCAACTACATTTGAGCACATCTTATCATCTACAGAGTGATGGGCAGACATAGAGAGTTAATCAGTGCTTAGCAACATATCTCAAGTATTTTTGTGGTGAAAAGCCAAGAACCTGGTGTAAGTGGTTAACACTAGCTGAGTATTGGTATAACACATCTTACCCTAGTTCCCTGCATATGAATCATTTTGAAGCCTATATGGCTATACACCCAAGCTCATATACCTAGGGGTACCAAAGGTTATGCAGATACCTGGTGTTAACACTTATTTGACAGAAAGAAGCAAGGTTCTCACCTTGCTCAAGGATAACTTAGCCTTAAGCCAGGATGAAAATTTATGCTAACAGAAGAAGAACTGAAAGCACTTTTAAGGTGGAAGACTTGGAATATCTGAAACTGCAACCATATAGGCAAAACAGTCTGGTTTTGAGGAGACATCTAAAACTCCCTTCTAAATACTATGGACCTTTCCCCATTGTGGTAAAGATAGGCAATGTTGCCTACGAACTGGATTTTCCTCCAACATCCCAAATTCATCCAGCTTTTCATGTGTCTCTTTTGAAATCTACCTTAGGAAAACAAATTACTGCCAACCCACAAGTACCCCTAACTAATGCAGAAGGACAAACGCTTATTGAATCCATTCAGATTCTGGACAGAAGAATAGTTCAAAGTCACAATGTTTATGTGCCCCAAGGCTTAATAGGTTTGTCAAATATGAGTGAAAAGGATGCTACATGGAAAGATTGGGCAATCATGCATCAGAGATTTCCAGACTTTGGAGAGGAGGAGGGGGTGGGAATGTCACAGACATACCCATGCCACCCCTTAGGATCAGGGTCAAGTGGAACAGGAACCAGGGAGACATCAGTACTGGATCAGAGCAGTAGCAATGAGCTATAAGAGAGTGATCAACATAGCAAGAATTGGCTAAGGAGAAAAGTGAAGCGCGTGAAGAGGGAATAGACAGGAATGTGTGGCGCGTGACAATGACTGGCTAAGCACCATTTTGGTGCGTGGTCAACGTTCCAGGCACTAACACCATGTTTATTTCTCTCATTATGACACATGGTTAATGGCTATTAATGCCTCAAACCTGTATCTTAAGATTAGTTAATAGTTTTCTTTCTATTTTTAGTTACTTGTTAAGCAAAAAATGGCCTAAAAACGGTTGTAACCTTCCCATGTAAAAAGGTGGACACGTGAATTGAGATATAAGAGTTTGAAGTATTTTTGGTGCATTTTTTCTTCTCTTCTTCCTTTGGCTAGACTCTCTAGTTTTCTTGCCAAATACTCCATAGTATCTTCAGCATCAACCACCATACACATCACCAGAATCACCTTAAGCTAATGGGTTCACCACAATTGGTATCTAGAGCCAAAAATTCAGACGATAAAATCCTTACAAACCACATATTCTTGGCACAATAGTAATTCAAATGGGACATGCTCTGAAACTTAATAAACACCAACTAGATGAACATGTCAGCCTTATGGAAGCACAATTCTCAGATCACTTTAAGGCAATTAGTGACCAACTTGCTGAAATAAATGAGACAATATTAGACATACATGCCCCCAAATCCTACATAGATAAATTGAAAGATGAAATGCCCTCTGTTAATCAAACCTTGGCTAAACTGCAGTCAATGATGCAACAATTGGTGGCAACTAGAGGGGGTGATGGAGGGGAAAGCTCTAGTTCAAAACACTACATGCAGACTAGAGGAGGTAAAAGTAGCCACAATAAATATCATCAGGTAATTAATGGTAATCTCTACACTAAACTGCCTAAAATTGGGTTTCAAAGTTCACGGGGAGGGTCGGAAGGTATTTTGAGTACAATCCTACGGAAGAAAACGTTAAGGTTCATTTTGCATCAGTTTACTAATTTTGCATTAGTTCAGTACTGTTATCCTTTGGATAAAAGTTCTATTGATTTTGCTCTTTTGGGTCAGGGGTTTAGGCATGGACATAAAAGGCATAAAGTGAGTATTTCGATACTGATGTTGGCATTGGTGATTTTTGGATGGAATGCGATAGCTGCCCCGTCTGAGGATTGCATAAAATTATACAGGAAACAGTGTTCTTTTCAAAAGACCCCGCTAGGGGAAGGTACTCCAAGAATACCTCAAGTATCATGCATCAAGGGGTGTAGGGCTCGTTGTGATCATCCACGTGAAAGAAAAGATAAATTCAAGGACAACAGAAAAAATTCTCAAGACAGAGAACTCGCATAAGCTGAATGTTTACGAGACTAGATGCTTATATAGCCTCTCTTTGATTATGATCCCTTATTAAACACAATGTAGGTGGTGGCCAGTAGAGGTCGTGCCACCCTACCCCTCTCGGCCTCCGCCTCTTTCTCCTTCACCCCAAGTTGTGGAACATAATTGGAATTTACCATTTACAAACTAATTCCTTTTGCAGATTGAACAATGTTTTTGTGTGATATGGCCATTGAGTGCGTAAGTCTTGTTAATAATCAATTTGTTTAAGTTATTCATCTTCTTGATTTAAATTGTCCCAACTTCAACGATTTTTAAGTGAAACTAAATCACCTAATTTATACCCAGATCAATCTTTTATCCCTACAACAAATTAGTGCATCTAGCTTTAAAGGGTGTTTGGAATTGATTTTGGAGAGGTCAAACACTCCTTAAAAAATAGAAAAACCGTTAAAACAAAAAATACCATTTTTGTTGTTTCTCATTTTAAACGCTTTTAGAGAAACATGTTTGACAAAGTATTAAATTATGCTCACATTAATTAAAAGGGACATTCAATGCTTTTTTTAAACCATTTATTTTAGGGCTCATTACTCCCTTGGAGAAAAAAGAATGATTCATAAGGATTTTTATTCTATACACTTCTTTCAAACTTTTTTTTTTTTTGGGTCATAAGTCCTTATTTGTATTGATCACCAAAAATTCTTTATGAGTTGTAATCTCAACAATCTACCTAATCTCATTATACAATAATGTAAGAAAAATTTTATAGTGATTAAAATCACCATTCCAACCTAATGATGCCTTATTCCATCATCAACTTCTAACTGATCCCCCATCTTGCATAGATCTCTTGATTTTCAGTGATAGCAGGGACCTATTGCCAATCATATCCATTGTGTGACAACATATAAATAGCCTTGAATACTAGTCCTCTTATGATAAAAAATCCTGGTTTTACTATCCATTTAGAGGCCAGAATTTGTAGCTGCAAAAGCTAACTTTCTCAGTTTTCCTCTGATACCCTTTCCTCTGAATTTTCTAGATGATTCTTGTAGCATTTGACTCCATGAGTGTAAATGCATTACCGCTTGGATCTTTTCTACATAAGTTTCCACAGCTCTTGAGCACAGAGACATTGGATTAACAGATGATCCAAAGTCTCAGGCTGTAGAGAGCATAAAACACACATATCATCTTGCATAATATTCCAATCTTACAACTTGTTTTTAGTTCTCAGTCCTCCCTTACAAGCCAGCCACATAATCAGTGCACGTCTAGGAATGTTTCCAGGAAACCAAATTAGACTTCCCCAGGGCACTCTAGCAGACCTTTGTCTTATACTATTCCAGGTTGTATTGATGCTGAACCTTCCACTAGCATGCAATGACCATATAACACTATCAGCTTCCCCAATATTAGGTCTAGGAATTTCCTGAATTCCATGGTTGAGGTCCCTTAAAGCTTGTGATCTGATTATTGGAACTCTCCCTGCATTTCCATGAATTATCTCACATTAGGCATCCAGTTGTCCAGCCACAGCCAAGTTGTTTTCCCATAACCAATCTTATGTTTTAAAATATTATAGAACTTCTCCCTGATTTTAAGTATCTTACACCATGTCCAAGAGAGACTCCGAGGAGGCTTAAAAGTCTATAGGTGCTTTTCTTTTATTATATACATATGGCACCATTTCACCCAGAGAAAATCTTTTTTATGAGCTAGATCCCATAAATGTTTGTAGATAACAGTGATGTTCCATTCCTCTAATCTTTTGATTCTAAGACCACACTATTTTTTTACGTAAGCATAAATCCTTCCATGCTACTTTAGCCCCAGTGCAACTCTGGTCCTTTCCATGCCAAATGAATGATCTAAGCTTACTTTCCACTTGCTTGATAATCTTCATGGGCAAGATGAAGATAATACACGTGTACACTTGCATACTAAGCAGCACTGACAATGCTATTTGCAATTTTTCAGCATAAGACAAATATCTTGTTGTCCAACTAGAGATTTTCCTAGTCAATTTTTCAATAAGGATTTTTTGCAATCCTTATACTGTAACTTTAGATATTAGAGATACTCCCAAGTAAGTAACATGGAATGTCCCCACAAGGATGTATATAATGTTCACTAGGTTCACAGCAATCAGTTTATCTAACCCAGCTAAAAATATAGAGCTTTTGCTTAAGTTAGGAGAAAGACCTGATAAGTGTTCAAATTCATCCAAAGTATGCTTAAATGGCTTCATTATAGCTTACTTTGGCCCGCATGAACAAATCATTAGCAAAGTAAAGGTGATTGATTTGGAGTTAGTTGCATTTTTGGTGAAAAAAATTCAGATTGAACAGCATAAGCATCAATAAGTCCTGAGAAAGCTTCCATAACCAAGAGGAATAGGTGTGGTGAAACAGTATCACCTTGTCTTAGCCCCTTGGCACCAGCCAAATACCCCTCCATACACCTATTCATAGTGATTAAGAACCTAGCAGTGGTAACACATTGCATCACCCAAGCAACAAACTTAGGTGGAAATTTCATAACTGCCATGACTGCCTTTGAAAACTCCCATCCCACTTTCACTATACATGTTGGTAGTCCACCAGATTTATGATAATTCTTGACCAGCTCTTGCATTAGTGATACATTATTAGTTATGCTTCTTTGTGCCATAAAACTAGATTGCCTTCTACTAATTAGATTAGGGAGGACAATGTTAATTCTAGCACATAAAATTTTGGACACACACTTGTATATCACATCGTAATAGGCAATGAGCCTAAATTCTTTCTTGGTGCTTGGACATTGAATCTTTGGTATCAAGGTTAATAACGTGCTATTAATAAACTTGATACATTTGTTCATATTGAAAATCGCTTGCACTGTCGCATTCATATTATGTTTGACCCCATCCCAATTTTCCTGAAAAACTTCAACTGAAAATCCATCAGGGCCTGGGGCTTTCTTATGTTTATCTGAGAGCATAACCGCTTTGATTTCCCGTTCAGATATAGATGCAGTCAGGATCTCTTGCTCATGAGTTGATACACGTTTGCTTATTACAGTATTTGATCTGACTTTTGTGTGCTAGTGATACTGCATTAGTGTTCCCAGAAAATTTGAGAAGTGTTGAATAGCCACCTGATGTACTTCTTGTGCTCCATCCACTTGATCTCCCGCCACTGTTTTGATAGTCGAAATCTTATTATGACTTCTGTGGATTTGCATTTCCTGTGAAAGTAAGCAGTATTATTATCTCCCTGTCTGAGCTCTTTTTATTCTAGGTTTCTAATGATAAAAAGCTTATTCAACTTGCACTAGCTGATAATATTGTCTATGCATTTCCTTTTCCCTCTGTATTAATGTTGGATCATGGTGCTGCAATATCTTAGCTTGAATGCCCTGAAGGTCATTAAAGTGGCAGCCACCTAAACAAAAATACTAATTTACTGCTCCTTATTATGCTTCTTTAATACATGCTTGAATTTCTTGAGTTTTTCTCTCCATGTTCTTATTCCAAACTGACGGTAATTTTTCCTTGAAACTGTTGTGCTTCATTGAAAAATTGAAGAACTTAAAAGGTCTATTATCTTGATATTGCTCATGATTTTTTTTTTATAATGAGCAATAAGTGATCTGATATGCCATGTATATGTGCTTCTACTTGAGAGTTTAGAAATCTATCCATCCAACCTTCATTTTGTAGAGCTCAATCTAGTTTGCATAAGATAAGATCCTCGTCCCTTTTATTGCAACGGGTATATTGTACTCTAGTGGTAGGCATGTCCATCAAGATGAGATAAATGTAGACATCTTTTAAACATCTGCATATTCTTCCATGAGCACCACTACCTCCTTATTTCTCATTTTCATATCTTACTACATTAAAGTCACCAACTATCATCCATGGATATTGTCCCATAATGATAGCTAAATCCTGCAACTGCTGCCAGAGTGTTCTTCTTTTCTCTCCTTTATTATTCTCATATACAAAGGTTAAGTAACAAGGATGTATTGAGTCATTATGTATTACCTCCCCTGTAATATGCTCAGCTAATTTATGAATTTCCATAATTTTTAATTTACTATCGTTCCATCCAACCCAAATTCTAGACACTCCTTTATTATTCAGATTATATGCAAAAGTCCAATGTTTGTTCCATTTCTTGGTAATAGTACTAATGTATTCCTCCCTGACTCTTGTTTCCAATAATCCCATGATTACAACCTTTTCTTTTTTCAGTGCTTTTTAAACATCAAATTGCCTCATAAGGTCATTAAAGCCCCTAAGGTTCCACCAAGAAATGACATTCATTTTAAGTTGGAGACTTTTCCTCTTCTTCTCCCCCCCCCCCCCTCCCCCTCCCCCCGAACTAACATATCAATGCTTTTTAGGAGTCATATTTGATGATGAACCTTTCAGGATTTTTGCACTTTGGCTTGGCCCCTTTTCATCCATTTCCAAAGTTTCAACCATTTCTAGAGCTAAGGAGTTATTTTCTTTTGTCACACTGTCTGAGTTATATGTTATATGATGAGAGGGAGACTCTTTATCATTTAACATAGTATTCTCTTTCACAAGTTCCTCTGTTCTCATAATATCTTCATTACTCACCTTTATAGGCTGCTTTTCTTGCCAAAGTTGCTTTACCTGTGGTTTTTTTTTTTTTTAGCATTTAGGCATTTGATGTCCAAACACCTTACAGTGTTCACATTTAACTGGGAGCCACTCGTACTCAACCCTTTGGTACATGATATTGTCTCCAGGTCATTTCAAAGGTATGACTTGTAATGTGCTTTCCACATCAACCTCAACACACATCCTAGCATAGCCTAATCTCTTTTTAGAAGTTGTCATATTATCCATAAACAAAGGTTTCCCCACTGAACTCCCGATTCAACTTAGCATCATCTTTGACTAGAATCATAATGGCAATTGAGGTAGCTTAATCCACATAGGGATTTCACTTATCCCTTCTTTTTCAATTGACAATTCGACACTCCAAGGTTTGGCCACAACTAGTTTATTATCAAAGAACCATGGTCATTTCTCAATAATTTGTTTTTGTGCTTCCTTTGATTCCAAACTAATTAAGAAAACTCCTGTTTTTAGGAAGCTCACGGTGAAGTTGCCATATTGTTTCCATTTTCAATCCAAGAAACCTATCATGACGTGCACCGGAGATCTTGCTCCCAGGACATAGGCAATGACTGTTAATTGCCATGTTTTTAGTTCCTTAACCACATCTTCATTGATAAATGCCATTCCCTCATGTCCCTCAATTTCTTATGGGGTGATGAATTTTAGGCTATTTTCTTGGGTAAAATCAGGATTATGTTTTATCATTTCAGCATAAAATTTACCTCTTCATATTCAGTCCACAGGGTTTGTTGTATTAAACTTGTCAATCTTGATTGGTCCACCCTATCCATCATGGCAGCCACCTAGTTTAATGCTTCCACGTGTGCTTTGTTTTCCATTCATTTTCCCTCGTGTTTCTCATTTCCCCAAATTGAATTCTTCCGGCCTCAATTCGAATGTGGTCTGATTTTGGACCTCCATCAATCGCATCTCCTTCAAATTCTGAATTTCACAAACTTTCTTGTGTAATTCTTCATTTTCCAATCTCATATATGCTCTACTTGTTTCTTTAACTGTGCAATTGTTTCCTTAAGGATTCTTTCTTCATCCAAATCGTCACTCGAATTCATGACATTTTCAGGTCTTACAACTCCAACATCCCTAAATCTTGACGTTCCCAGAATTACTGCTAGGTTCTGTGGTTTCGTTGTATAATTTTTCCGTTTATTGACTTCGTGTGTTTGTAACCACTCTTTCTCTACAAAGCCGTTAAAAATGGATCCTTCACAGCACCCCGCAGGTGAGATAATCTTCGTACCGATGTTGCCGGCAGTATTCTGCGATCAGAATCCACAAGATCTTTCGATTTCTCCCTTCAATCTCTTACACTATAAGAAAAACGATGTTTAGCGATGCACTTTTAGCGACGGATGTCATTCCGTTGCTGAAAGTAACCTACATCGATGGGAAACACCGTCGTTTACTGTCCGTCACTAAATATTTTTACCAACGGATGATTCCTTCAGTAATAACCTTTAGTGACGGACATTTTAACGTCGGTTTTATACCGACGGCATTTCCGTCGCTAAAACTTTTTTCGAATTTTCTATTTTCAGTAGAATTTTGGAATTATTTTTGTAAATTAATTAGCGGCGGAGTAATAGCAACGGATCTAAATCCGTCGCTTCAATAAATTTTTTACTATTTGTTTTTTAAATTTTGGCGACGGATTTGTGTCCGTCGCTAAAAAATTAAAACTTTTGAAAACAGAACTTTTAAAGACAGACATTTAGCTACGGGCTATGTCCGAGGCCAAAATTCCCGTGACAAAAACCCTTACTTCGCTTTCTCCCCACCGCTTTCTATTTTCTCTCTCTCTCTTACTGATAGCCGCCTTCTCCGTCCTCTGTCCTCCGTCTTCAAGAACCCCTACGCCATCGCACAACACCACCGCTCTGCCGTCCTTCCCCCTCGCCGGCAAATACCCGTCCCCCACTGCGCAACTCAACCACCACCAATTCACCCTCACCTCTGTGGCAAGTACCCCGCAATCGCCTCGCTGGAGAAGCCATTGTCGCTGCCTGCCACCTGCCACTGCTGTCGCCCACTGCCCCCCACTTGTACGTATAATTCTATGCGCTTTATACATGTATGAATAATTACATGTTAGAATTATATGTTACATACGCTTTATACATGTATGAATAATTATATCTTGGAATTATATGTTATAATTGTTATAGTTGTTGTAGTTATTATAGTGTATAGTTGTATTGATAGTTAAAACAAATTAACCATTATTAACCCTAATTAACCCTAATTAAACCTAATTAACCCTGATCAAACCCTAATTAAATCCTAATTAAATGTAATTCAACCCTAATTAAACCCTAATTATCCTAATTAAACTCTTATACATCTCTAATTAACCCTATAAGCCTTAATTAGACCTAATTAGCGCTAATTAACCTTATAAACCCTAATTACCGTAGTTAGTCCTAATTAAACCTTAATTAACCTAATTACACCCTAACAATAAGCACTAAGTAAACCTAATTAAATCGTAATCAGGGTTAAACCTTAATTATCCTAATTAAACCCTAAAACATTCTTAATTAACCCTAATTAGCCATAATCAAATCCTAATTACCGAAATTAGCCCAAATGATCCTAATTAAACCTATTAACCCTAATTAACATAGTTAACCTTAATTAAACCCTAGTATATCCCTAATTAATCCTAATAAGCCCTAATTAAACCCTAATTACTGAAATTGGCCCTAATTAACCCTAAAACCGTTATTAACCAAATTAATACATCTCTAATTAACCCTAATAACCAAATTAAACCTAATTAAACCCTAACCCTAAATTAATTTATACACCCCTAAACCAAACTTTATACTAAACCCTAATTAAACTCTAATTATTAATCTTAAACAGTGTCCCTACATGGCAATATCACAATCACATGTGACACAATATCAACTCCGTGAATGAACTCCATATTCAACTGAGAAACGTGAGTCGGCTGCGCACATTAGGAATATTCGTTGTTATTTTGTGGTGTCCATTGACAACGAGTTAGTTACAACTCGTTGTCAATAAATTTGAAAGTGAATCATTTTGGTTACGGCATGTTCTTGCAAATTAACCTAATGATTTCAGTTTTTCCAAAATTTTGAAATTTTAGAAAGATGGTTGCATATGCTACCAATTTTTAAAAGCATGCATGCACAAAAACTCTTAGTTCCCATTCAAAGGTACTCATTACAAAGTAATGCTTTGTAATGAGCCTTTGGATGTCCAGTTTGGACAATTTGGAAAAGCCAAGTGTTTATAAAACAGTGTATCGACTCATGCTCTGTGTTTTAAGTCATGAATATTTGGTACATGTTCTACAGTGTTTCTTTGGGTGCATACAGATCTGGTGTTCTAACATCCATTAATTCTTGCAAGAGTAAGATTAGACGGATGTTAGAACACCTAATCGATGTCATGTACTTGGAGAAATACGGAGAGGTGCTGCTGAATTTTCTGCACACGTAGGAGTAAGCATGAGTTGGTAACTGTTTTATAAACATGTGTTTTTCTTAATAGGATATGACCACTGCCTACTAGAGAACGGAGGGGGTACATATAGACGTATTGTCACATGCATGCATTCATTTTCACATCGACCCTGCCTAACTATTGGTTTTAATTTAAGGTGTTATATAGTAATCTTAGTCGTCATGTCGGTCAATCGAAGTTGGATGAAAAGGAAGAATGATGATGATTTTGAGGATCGCGTCGACGAATTTCTTGAGTTTGCTTACGCGCATCATGCATATGTTGACTCTGAGATGATAAGGTGTCCGTGCAATATATGTGAGTTGTTGCATTAGAGAACGAGAATGGTGGTAAAATGGCATCTTCTTCGATACGGCTTTATGGGTGGATACACAAGGTGGACGCAGCACGGAGAAACGATAGTATTGTCATCCAACTCGAGTAGTGAAGCTGACGTTAGGGAGGAGGCACAGTATGATTACCGAGATATGATTATGGATGCTGGGCATGCTAATGTTGAATGGGGTGACTACCGCGACGATGACAGTCCCCAACAGCCGAACGAGGGGGCTAATCAGTTTTATGATTTATTGAGAGACACGGAGGAGCCATTGTAGGATGGAATCCGGAAACACACACGGCTGTCTACGGTTAGTCGGTTATTACAATTGAAATCGGACCACGGGCTAAGTGACAAATGATTTAACTAGTTCGTTACTTTTATCAAAGAAATTTTGCCAGAGAGTGAAAAGCTGCCCCCGTCGTACTATGATGCGAAGAAGATCACGAGGGAACTCGGATTGAGCTATGAGCAGATAGATGCGTGCAATAACGAATGTGTATTGTTCGGAAAAAAGAATAAAGACTTGACGCGGTGTTCAGTATGTGATCATTCGGGGTATAAACCGGACAAAAGGAAGAAGAAAAACATTGCATAGAAGGTATTGTGATATTTTCCCGTTACCCCAAGGCTTCAGAGGATGTACTACTCCTCCAATACGGCTGAACATATGAGGGCTCACTGTGAGACTCATAGCAACGATGCTGATGTGTTGACACACCCAGCTGATAGGGAGGCTTTTATTGAGTTTGACCGCAGGCATCAAAGCTTCGCTCAGGAAGTTTGGAATGTTAGACTTGGTTAAGCAACCAATGGGTTCAACCCTTTCGGGCAGTGTAGCATGCCTTACTCCACATGGCCTGTTATTATTGTCTCGTACAACCTTCCACTAGGCATGTGCGTGAAGAAGGCGTACATGTTTTTGTCGTTGCTTATTCTGAGGCCGAAGAGTCCCGGTAAGGACATAGATGTGTATTTAAGGTCGTTCATTGATGAGCTCAAACAGCTACGGGATCATGGAGTTGAAACTTATGATGTATCCCTCAAATAGAACTTTTAGATGAGGGCTACTTTGATATGGACAATACACGATGTTCCTGTATTGGGAATGACGTGTAGGTGGAGCACACATGGAAAGTTAGCGTGCCCAGCTGTATGGGCGTGAATCTCGATCATACGTTAAAGCACGGTGGGAAGCCCTCATGGTTCGGATGTCACCGAAAGATTTTGCCACCAGACCATCAGTTCTGTAGGCAGATGGATAAATTTGATGGGACAATCGAGTGTGAGGTTGTCACACTGGACTACCCATCCGGTGAAGAAATGCTCTCACACATGAACGCACTTGATACTGACATACCATATGACAATGGTGTGCCGAATCAGAAGATTTCAGGATACGGGAAATAGCACAACTGGAGGAAACAATGAATTTTCTGGGAGTTAGCCTACTGGATGACATTCATTATCTGAAACAACATGGATGTGATGCACATTGAGAAGAATTTTTTTGATAATGTGTTCAACACATTGATGAATGTTAAGGGGAAATCGAAAGATCACCTTAAAGCAAGAAATATCTACAACAGTTGGGTATACGTCGTGAACTGCATCCTCGAACAGTCAGCGGGAGGACGCTGCTTCTGAAAGCACCTTACTGTCTAGACAAGAAACAGATGGAGAAGGTCTGTCAGTGGGTTAAGAATCTAAAGCTTCTGGATGGGTATGCGTCCAACATATCTCGTTGCTACAATGTATCGGAATGCAAGTTCCAAGGGATGAAGAGTCCCGACTGTCATGTATTTATGGACTTGAATCTCATCATAAATCGCAATTTGTAAAGTGGTTCAAAAGACGTGTAAGTCTTTAAACAAAATATACTATGTTTTATATGCCACTACATAAGTGGTTTATTAACTTTCACCGTCTTATATAATAGGTTCAGTCGGTCGATGCTCCAGTAACCTCCTTGTTGAAATTACTAGCTCAAGGCCCTTGTACAAGCAGCCTGTCATGGAGGCTATATCATCAATGGGTTTGGGTTTAGGTTTAACGTAAAAGATGATGACCAGACGAAACAAACCCAAAACAGTGGAGTCTTGGTCAACGGCGACAGTTATGATGAGAATTGCATGGACTTTTATGGAGAGCTGGATGCGATTGTTGAGCTAACATATCTGGGTTCCCAAAATCTCCTGGTAATCTTCAAGTGTATATGGTTCGATGTCACATACAGTAGAGGAATTCGTGTTAGCTCGCAAGGGATTGTAGATGTCAATGTTAAGTCAAGACTTGCATCAGACGAGCCGTTTGTGTTTGCTCGTCAAGCTGCACAAGTCTTTTACACGGAGGACGTCGCAAATCCCAAATCTCATTGGTATACAGTTATCAATTTTAAGAAATTGCTCGTGGCATATGACACTGAGGTAAACACCTTTCAAGCCGACCAAGCACCTGTCTCAGTACCTGTTGAGGTGGACAACGAGGAGAACGATCTCCCTCTTCAACCAACAGTTGATGTAGAAGAAGAAGTCGTAGATGATGACGGGAAGACGTAGAAAGTGTTGAAGATGATAAGGTTGAGTCAAGATGAAGAATTACTCGATGAAGAGGACGACGAGTCCCAGGAAGAAGACGATGACGAGTCTGACAATGATGATGGCGATGATTCCCAAAATGAAGATGATTGACTTATACTGTTGTAACATGCATTCTTTTAGTACTCGGTTCATATAGTGTTTTTATACTCGGTTCATTTATATAGTGTTGTAACATGATGTCGACTATATATTGTTTTATATGTGTTAATTTATTTGGACATGTTGTAGACGAAGTCAGACATGAATAGATTACGGGCCATTCGTGGTCGCGGTGGACACCGAGCTGCGTCAACCCCAGTGGCTCACGCCTCGTCATTGCCTACTGATGACAAAGCACATAGTGCTCACATCCAACAGGTAGGTGGCCCTGCCGCAGCGCCAGCCACTGTCGCAGCCCCAGTCGCTGCCGCAGCCCCAATCCCAGTCCCAACCGCTGGCCCAGCCCTGGGCCGATTCCTCCCACACGCCCGCTGGTTCTCCTTCTTCTGTGGGTTCTGCCTAAGGTATATTTGATAACAGCGTTTGGTCATAATGCTAGACGGGTATTTAAATTATATTTGATCTGTATTAATGTTGGTGTTTTGCAGGATCTCAACGCGTGGACTGACACGCGGGGTATGCATTGACCCCCGGTGTAAACAGGGAGTTACACTCACCCAAGAGGGTCAGTAAGTAAAAAAATTACATAATGCAGTACTTACAATCTTCAATTTCGATATTTATTATTGTCCACTTAGTTAATGTATTCGATATTTGTTTCTCTTTCAGGATCCCGGAGAATCCGACGAAGACGAAGATCGGCGTCCTTGTGAAGGGCCGATTCTTTTAGCCATGACAATACTTGAAGGACAGGGATGCCGCGACGAGGGATTCCTTATGGGAAGAGTGGCTGGTATGGTTTTTAGCCGTTTGTGTCAGTCATTATTTGTTTAATTAGAACATAATTTTAAATTAATCGTATTGATTGTGTAATTGGATGCCTTACAGGAGGGGTTCGAGTTTGAGTCGCTTGAGCGGCAGGCGTTGGGGCGGCCTGTTTTTTTTTCCTACATCGGTAAAAATTACCTGTGATGGTTGCACGACGTACAGGAGAAGGCGAGGAAAGTGACGCCCAAGGGTACCCCGATAGAGGAGTGGAAGAAATTTCCCCCTCATTAGATATCTCCATCTGTATGGGGATAGATGGTTGATAAGTGGAGGACTAATAAATTCTGAGAGGCCAAGAGTAACATTGGGAGTGAGAGCAGACAGGACAAAGATCCCACGCACACCAGGGGGGTCGGTGGTTCACGACATCCTCCGACACAAGAATGCGATGAAGCACCCAAACCTAGCGCCAGATGAGGTCTGTGCTTTAATGTACACTCAGACGCACGTGAGGAAGAAGGATAAGGACGATCAACACCAGGCGGGGGACTATGTTTCAGATATTTTTTGGCAAATCGATGTAAGTTACGAATTAATTTGTTTAGTTTGTTAAATCTTTGTCTTTGTATTCGTTGTTTGTTGCCTTAATGTTTTGAATGTCAAATCACTATTTTGCAGACCTCGTATGAATAGATCAGGGGGTCTGGGCAGTAGTTCGGACAACCATCAGCATCTACGAGTACGGGCACGAGTATGGGCACGAGTACTGGGGGATTGAAGCGATGGTTGGATACACCGAGGGTCGTCAATAGGCCGAAAGTTCGCTTACACGGCCTCCCCAGTACTACTGCACGTGTCTTGCTAAGAGTGTCCCCACCCCCCGCTGCACATCCACAGACGCAGACACCGACTGTGCGGCGACTGTCGTTACAAGAGGACAAGATCCGTCGAATTGCTACGGAGGTGTATAGGATGATCGCGGCGAATAATCAGGTAAAACCACTATATACGTTGAGTAAACACTTTATACGATTGCTATCGTGATTAATGCGTCCGTGCTTTTACATGCAGGGCACTACTGCTAGACATGTCGAGCTGGATCCGAATCACAGTGCCCCATGGACGAGGACAATCAGTAGGATCCATATTCGGGACTCGCCGACCCTTGATCAGCCCTTCCCCGGCCTCCTAACTGTTTGTATCCTGCTTTTGTACCCCCCCCCCCGACTTGTACTCCCCTCCCCTCCCCTCCCCTACTTTATTGTACCCCGCTCCCGTACCCTCTTGAACATTGTATACATTTTATTTTTCTATTAGTATAGAGTTCATTCTTTATAAATATGTGTTATGTCTGTTTTAGGGTTAAATAATTGCTAACGGATCAGCAATTATTTAACCCTAATGTGCATTGAGAAATATTTGTTGGATTGAGAATGGTTGATAATTTGTAATTACAGGTTTGGGTATTAAAATAAATTTGAATTTTAGCAACGGATTTCCCTCCGTCGCTAAAAAGTCTCATTTAAATAAATGATTTTTAGTGACAGAAGTTCCGTCGCTGAAGTTTTAAGCGACAGATTTTTCGTCGCTAAAATCCATCATTTTTTAATACTTTTTAGCAACGGATATTCCGTCGCTAAATATCTGTCATTAAAATTTTTGACAACGAATTGTTCCGCCGCTAAATATTTTTCGTAATAAATTATTTCTGAAAAAAAAATTAATACGGAAAATACTATTTGCGACGGAATATCCATCACTAATTGTATTTGTATGTTCGTCGACCAAGGTCGACTTTAGGCGACGGATATCAAAATGCCATCGCAAAACTTTTAGCAACGGGATTGTAGGCAACAGACTTTTAGCGACAGGGTGTCCGTCGCTAAAAAAGTCTTTGGCGACGGATTTACAGAGAGAGAAAGTTAGATAGAAGCCAGAGCTCACTAAGCTAGATTCATCTTTAACAAGGTTTTTTTATTCAAATAAATTTAAATTAAAAATTAGTTTGATGCCTTTTTCGGTTATAACTATGATTAAAGGTGTCATTATAAACGGATCTTATTTCAAACTTAATTATTGGTGAGTTGATTATTCCCGCTAATTACTCTCATAAATATTTGTAGTGAATATGATGATAAAAATAACAAAATTTATCCCTTTGATGCCCTTGTTAGTCATTCTCTCACATTAAATCAGTTTCCGACAGTTATTACTCAGACACTTTTCATAGCTTTTAACAAGAGTTATGGCAACTGTTGTCAAACAGTTCTTAATTTTGCATAAATTTGATCCAAGCTATTTTTAAAATTTTGATATCTCTTTTAATTTTAATTTTTTTTATAATCAATCTCAATCAAACTGGCTCAAAAAAGAAGAGAGATAATGCATATTGTTATTTAAGTAGCTTTTCTGTGTTAGAATGATGTTGAGACATATTATGTACTACGAAATCTTATACTATTTGATGTTTTACAGAAAAAAAAAAATATTCCCCCCCGGTACCTTTTTTCCTCACTTAAGGAGATATCCTTGGTTTGCCACTAACGACAATCCTAATTGCTGGGCTACAACCATGGTTAAAGTGAGCACCAAATATCAATTGGTTATCGGTCAATAGTAATAAAGATGATATGGGATCTTTAGTGACGGAATATTTCGTTGCTAAATGGGATCTTTAGTGACGGAATATTCTGTCGCTAAAACGCTTATAGTTAAGTACACTTTTAGCGACAAAATTAATCCGTCGCTAAAAGTCAAGTTTTTCTTTAAAAATATTTTTTTATTTTTCTATTGCCCAGACCTGTAATAAAAAATTCAATGCTCAACAGCAACGCACAATCCCAATACACAAACAAATATATATAATCAATCATAAAAAATATTTATTATAAAAAAAACTCATGATGTACAAGCTGGAAATCGGATACAGCCAGTTAAGGGAGGGGAGAAGAGTACAATCCGGGCGGGGGGGACAAACTAGGACCGGGCATGAGAAGGGGCTCATCAGGGGTTGCCGAGTCCCGGATCTGGATCCTGCTGATCCGGGGCCAGCTCGGCATGTCCAGCAGCGGTGCCATACTGATCATGCTCCCTGATCATCCTCAACACCACCGTAGCAATGCGATGGATCTCCTCATCGGCCAACGGACGCGGAGGAGCCGGTGTCTGTGGAGGGGCAACGGGGGGTGGGGACGATCCTATCACGGCACGTGCACTCGTGCTAGGAGGTGGGGATGATCATATCATTTGAAGTAATTGAGATTAATAACAGGTATCTCAATCCAATTGGGTCCCATCCTCCGTCAACAATCTCAATTCTCAATTCTCAAATACCCAAATGTTTAATCCAATAAAACTTAATAAAAATCACGCATTCAATCCAATTGGGTCCCATCCTCCATCAACAATCTCAATATCTCAAATGCTCAATGCACGATTAACAATCTATAATCATCAATTAACAACCTAAAATCATCAATTATTAATCTCAATTACTTCAAATGCACAGCTAATAACCTAAAATCATCGATCAATAATCACAATTCTCAAATGCACAATTAACAACCTAAAATTATCAAACAAATGATCAATGTTCAAATAGGAAAAAGCATGGTTCAAAATGCACATATCTGATGCGCTTGAATTATTTCAATTTAGGGTTCGATTCGATTAGGGGCATTTAATTAGGGTTCAATTACTTCAATTTAGCGTTTGGTTGAATTGGGGCATTGAATTTAGGGTTCAATTAGGAGGTTCAATGAGGGGGTTCAATTAGTTCAATTTAGGGTTCGATTGGATTAGGGCATTCAATTTAGGGTTCAATTAGTTTAATTTAGGGTTCGATTCGATTAGGGCATTCGATTTAGGGTTTAATTAGGGTTCAATTACTTCAATTTATGGCTCAATTATGGTTCAATTAGTTAAATTTAGGGGTCAGTTGAATTGGAGCATTCAATTTAGGGTTCGGTTAGATTAGGGCATACTAGTATTTTTACTCGAATTATATTTTTACTAGTATTTTTACTTGAATTATATTTGCCTTTTTTGAACTGGACAAAAAATGCAGTGAAAAAGTTGTTGAAAATGAAACCTCCAAATTGACTGATTATGCCATTAATAAGCACCTTTGGTATCTGATTGTATTTTCTCGAACTTTTATCTGATTGTATTTGTTTCCCATCAACCGCCTAAAGAATCAAAGAACAAAAATAAGATGCGCCGACTTCTACCATTATCGTCTAAACGATTGATCGATAACAAGTTCAATTCTTGGTAAAAGGTCTGAAAACTATAGCATTAGTCTAACTTTTCCTTTGGCGTGGGCAGAGTTCATTGTTATATACTAAATTGAGTCATATTACGTACAAATACTTGTACCTTGTTCTTGTTTAGCTCCATGAAAACAAAACCATAAACAATTATTGATCTCTGGACATAAGCAAACAGCTTTATGTATTCCACCACGACACCCTTCTTTGATTGTATCAATAACTAATCACCAGATTTCATTTTCATAACGTACAAAACAACCATGTACAAAATAAGAGTAAGAAAAGAAGAAGAATACATATAGTTGCAAGTGAAGGTAAACGAGCACATGTAGCAAAACCACAGAAGACCTAGAATCGAAGTCTTTAGTGTGCATTGTAAATTTTTGATTGTGATTTCTAGGGCAAAGTTATCAAGCTCAAAATCAAGCACGATTGTAGCAAATTCAGTAAAGTTAAAAACCAAGCACGCCTGAGACAAGTTTAAAACCGTACCAGAGTTGTTGATCTGGCCGGAGTAGGTGCGTCAGTGAGTTGTCACCAAAGGTGGCGCGGCGTCAGTGGGTTATCGCCGAATGTGGTGCGGCGTCAGTGGGTTATCGCCGGATGTGGTGCGGCATCAGTGGGTTGTCGCTGGAGGTGCCGTGGCGTCAGTGGGTTGTCGTCGGAGGTGAGGGGGCTCACCAAGGTTAAAACGCCGTTAGGTGGAAACGAGGTGAAACAAGGTCAAACGGCAGAAATTAAGAGATAGAAACGGGGAGAGAGATAGAGAAAATGCAGAGTGACTTAAAGGACTTTTAGCGACGGAATAAACCCGTCGCTAAAAGACCGTCGGTCAAAGACATTTTATAAGACGTATGCTTTTTAGCGACAATATTATTCTGTCGCTTAAAAGTATTAAAAAAACCCTCAAAATTTACAAATTCCCTAAAAATATTTAACGACGGGAACCCCGTCGTTAAAAATCTGTCGTTAAAAATCCGCCGGCAAAGGTTTTTATCGACGTATTATTCCGTCGATAAAGCTTTTTGCCAATGGATTTTTACCGACGGCGTTTCCCGTCGCTGAAAGAGCTTTTAGCGACGGAATACATTCCGTCGCTAAAATTCCGTCGCCAAATCTATCTTTTCTTGTAGTGCCCGAGCACCGACAATTGCCTCTTTTATGATCTACCATATGGAGCATACGAAGAATATATGATATTTCTAGGAGGGATTTCAAAGCTCCAAGTTCCCCTTTCGAATAACTAATTCGAACTAGATTTTGGTGAAATCCGAACCTGAAGTCTCTCTGTAAAAAGCACTGAGAATTTTCGAGTGTTAGTTATCTTCCTCTTCCACATCAAAAGACAGCCCATTCTGTTTTTATCTCCCAATCAAACTTTCATGTGATATCTCATACACATCTTCTTGAGGGGTTTCATAGTCATAGATTCTATTTTTGTCGTATATCTCATGTACTTGGTTTTGGGGGCTTCATGGGTCTAAAGTCACCATAGACATTCATATTCTATAGCACTGGTCGTACCGTCAGTATGCATTGCTTTTACTTTCTAGCCCCGTATAGTATTCTTTTACATTTCATATCAATCAAAATACTTTCCATACATGTTGTATCGATCAGTACACGTGATACCGATCAAGAACTACGTTTTGGTCAAGATATTATTTTTTGTACCGATTCCTTAAAAATGTAAAACTTATAAATTTCGTTGAAAATTTTAGTAACTGGTCATGTAAAGACAAAATAGGAAGAAGAAAAAAACTTAGGTTGTATTATATTGGTTAAATCCTCCATGGCCGATTACTCACACATTTATTACGATTGCAAAAACTTTCATGATAAGTTTTTAATTTTGAATATGCTTTTACTTTCTTCTTAGCTTTGATTAAGTTCATAGCTGGAAGTTTTCAACAGATTCTTTCATGTGTATGAGTATTGCTATACTCACACCCAAACAAAAAACTTATTCTCGAACCAAAAGACGTTATTCTTAAATAAACAATTTAATTTGCATAAGAATTCACAGATGAGATCGTTGAAAACGGGATGATTCAAGATGAGGTAATTTAATTTCATATGTTATTTGTTCCTAATGCCGCTATATGGGAACAAATATCATATTTGGAAGCAAACAGCTTAGTTGAAAAAGAAGGAAATTACACAGCTTACTTTACTGGAGGTATATATAAATGTATATGTTCACTAATGACTGGGACAATACTGAGGGGGTATCGATACCAGTACGTACCATTTAACGGAAAAAATCAGTACGCACTTCTGCACGGTATTAAGACAAATCAGTGATCACACTTACAACTTACAAGTAGAATGCTAATTTATGCAACTTACTTATTAAGAGTTCTATATTTATCATAACTTGAAAAGTCTTTCTATTCGACTTTGCTAGACATGAGAAGTTCTCCACCCAAATTTAGTATTTTTTCAGATTATGTGGTTACAATTATGTCCTCAATAACTATCCAAACACAAATATTGCAAATCATGGAACTTCCAAATGCAGGGATTTACATTCAATGGATTTTGATTTACAAGCTATTTCAAAACTTTTCATTGAAACACTGCAGTGAAATTCTCTCTCAAAGTGAAAATTTTGAAGTACTTCAACACGAAACACAAACCTGTGAAAAGTAAAACCTAAAAATGGGACTCTATTACACAAATACCCCTCGCAGGATAACGCATTTCTAGCAGGTGTCTAGTAGGCTAAGGATGTGGTTATATGAGATTTTCTAAGGAGGCCTTCTTAATCTCTTCCTAATCATTCATATCCGCGTAGCTTACTTCTAACGGAGACTCAACTCCTTCAATATAGTGCAAATCATCTGCGTATTCCGAAAACCAAAAATTGTGAATGCATATATGTTGTATCAAACATATTTTAGGGGGAACTGAATCTGTGCTAATTCTTGCTAAATCTGCACTCTTGTGATATGTTTTTGATAAAAATGTGCACATATATGATATCTCTATTCCCAAATATATTCTTTTGTTTGCCAGATTGTAAATTGCAGCATAATTGAATGGCAGGTGGAGATCTTCAACGTTGATGGTAATGTTGCCAAGAACTCCTAGAAAAAGGAGCAAGAAAAGAGAAGTTGAAGCATTAAGTTTATTGGCAAAGTAAGAAGATATTATTATACTGAGTCCCAAAAAGATAATCAATATGCACTGTTGAGCCTTTCTTTCCCTTAAAACGTACTCCTCCGTCCTACATAATTGGATCAATTGTTTTTTTCCACACATATTAAGAACTTGAGTGATATATTGTGTGTTCCTATTAGAACCTTTAGAGAGAAGAGGAGAAGAAAGTGGGCAAGGAGAGAGGAAATGGGCTAGTGGAGTGTTAAATATGGAGAGATAGAAATGAATAAAAAATTGTAAGGAAGTGAGCCAGGAGAGAGAAAATAAGTTGATGGAAATTTAAATGTTTAGAGAAAAATAGAATAAAAAAAGTGTAAAAAAGGTAAATCTGTAAAATTACCTCTAGAATCTTTCTTAATTTAGAAATGAGCAATTTTTGTGTGACGGGCCAAAAAAGAGAGTTGATCAAATTATGTAGGACGGATGGAGTATTATTTACACACCCAGAGAATTATATCTTGGAGAATATCGTCATTGGATATTGTTCATGTCACGATATAAATTTAAGTGCTACTATATTAGCTACAATTTTCACCAAAAATAAGGTAGCATCTCTGGTTGATTATGACGGCAGTAATTATTTATGATCGATGATTGTGGCTATGATCCTTCCATTCAAGGAAATGCAAATTGGCAATATGGGTTTAACTGTTCTTTCTTATTATTGAGCGGTTCCTTCAAACCAAATATTTGTTAGTTCAAGCCTTCAATTTGAAATGTTTTTCATTATTCTTTTAGACGTTCACTATTGTTCAGTAGAATTTACACTATAAGGGTTTCTCGCTAGCCGATGTCGCCACGTTCTTTAAGAATGTATAAGGGTGGTCTAAAGTAATTTTCTTATCTCCCTTACGGAATTTTGGTTAACAATACGAGGAACGTGTGTTGTTAAGAGACTTTTGACTCTTGGTTATTACAAGAGTCAAATGCATTAAAAAATTTTGGTTTTGGAAATACACTGATTGATAAAAAAGAAGATAATTTTATTCTTGTGTCTCATAATATGTACAATAGAGCTTTTATATAGGCATGAATGTAGTATCCTACAAGGAGTAGGAAACCTTAAAGAATATTCTAGCTTAGGAAAAATAATAGTATAACCCCTTGTCTTACAATAATATTAACACCACCCCCATCCCCCTCAAACTTAATGCGGTAGAGAACAAGCCAACTGGAGTTTGGAAACTAGTTCTTGAAGTCACCCTGAAGGATAGGATTTGGTGAAAGTGTCTGATGTTTGATTGAGAGAAGTGATAGAATGTAAGCAAACAGTACCACGAACAACATGCTGACGCACAAAATAACAATCAATCTCAATATGCTTGGTGCACTCATGAAACACATCATTATGAGCAAGTGGCACTTCTACTGTCACAATATATAGGTGTAGCAATGGAATGTGTAAATCCCATGTTCTCAAGTAGCCAATGCAACCATATAAGCTTCTGGATTGTATCGGCTAGTGCACGATATTCTGCTTATGTGCTAAAACGAACTGTGAGAGTCTGTTTCTTACATCTCCAGGAAATAAGAGAGGTACCAAGAAAGAAGCAAAAATCAATAGTAGAGCGTCGATCGGTTGGATCCTCAGCCCAATCAACATTTAAATATGCATGTAGCTCAAGAGAGGCATGAGCTGAGAAATGTAAGCCATGAAATAAAGTACCCTTGATATATCAAATAATGTGAAGGACAGAGGCAAAATGAGTCGTATGTGGAACATAGAGAAATTGACTGACCAAGTGCACAACATATGCAATATCAGGGCGAGTGACGGTCAAGTACACAAGGTTGCCAACCAATATGCAATACAAAGTAAGATAACAAAGAGATGTACCATCAGAGGAGTAAATCGTACATTAGGTTCAAGAAGAGTAGAAGCAGTTTTCCTATCAGTGAAACGACCATGAGAAAGAAGATCAGAAGCATAGTTAGCTTGAGAAAGACAATATTTGTCAGAGGCAGTGGAAACTTCAAGTCCAAGAAACTAACTGAGTGTACCAAAATCTTTCATCTCAAAGTGGTGATTAAGATCTTGCTTGAGAATATAAATACCATTAAGATCATTGCCTGTTGATAATCATGTCATCCACATAGAGGAGCACAAGTATGATACCTTGAGCAGATCTCAGGATAAAGAGTGCAGAATCGTATGCACTAGATGCAAAACCAAATTATTGCAAGGTGGAAATGAACTTGGAAAACCAGGCACGGGGAGCTTGTTTGAGACCATATAATGCACGAAAAAACCAACAAACTTTGCTTGGAAGATGAGAGAGTTTTGGAGGAGGATGAATATAGACTTCCTCAATGAGATCAGCATTAAGAAAGGCATACTTTACATCCATCTGAAATAAAGGCCACTTGCGAACAACAACAACCAAAATCAAAATACCAAGATGAGTTACCTGAAGTAACTGAAAGAGTAGAAGAAGACGGAGTACTAGAATTAGACATGATTTCTTTTACTATTTTAGCGACATTATTAACTGAGAGAGCGAAAAATGAGGAATCATTCAGAACATCATCATCAGCAGCAGTAGAGTCGGAAGGAGGCTTGAACATATGTTGGATCCCCGATTTCAGTGGAGCACTAGTTGAGCTGGTATTCTTGGACCATTTTTCAGGATTGTGAGGACAGTCTTGTGGGAAGTGACCAGCACAAACCTTACGAAATAGTTTGCCAAGGCGTACATGGCAATCAAGAACCATATGACCCAACTCATCGCAGTAACGACATTCTTGCTGAAAGGAAAAAGATGACGAACTTCTCGTAGCTGATGAGGGTGAAGAGCTGTGGGAAGGTCGGGAAGGAGCAGCAAGAATAATATTAGGACGCCGATGGGTTTACAGAAGGCCTCAACAAGTTTCTTTAGAAAGAAGTTCAGTATCGACATTGTCTAGGGTAGGTAATGGACTCCGATGCAAAAATGAGCTTCGAACAGATTCATAAGCATCAATAAGAGACATAAGAAACTGAATAAGGAAAAAAGGTGATAAGCAATAAGTGAGCTAAATCATCAGAACAAGCCCATGATGGTTCTGAAAGTTCCAATTAATCCCAAATCCTTTGCATCTGAGAAAGGAAACTATTGATAGACTGACCAGGCTCTTGTTTCATCTAGTGAAGTGAATCGTGAAGGTGGTACTGATGAGCAAGAGCTGCAGTAGTGTATCGGTGAACCAAAAGATCCCAAATTTCTTTGGAAGTATTATCCCAATCCTTAAGTCGTTCAACAAATTTTGGTTGAGTTTCACCTTCAGTTTGGACATGAGTAGTAATATTGCCAGTAAGGTAGTGCCATAATTTCTTATCTTCGATGAAGCTACGCATAGCTTGGGTCCACAAAATATAATTAGAACCATCAAGAATAGTACAAATAGGCTTAGCAGGATCTGTTGCAGTCACCAGGCAAAAAAATAAGCAAGAGATAATAAAGGAATTGAAAGAGTGGCTAAAAAACAAAAGTATGAAGAGAATTAGAGAAAACGGATTGTGGGAATGAGATCAGAATGATGAAAAATAGTCAGAACCAGTCTGAGATGTGAGAAAACAAGGTCAAAACCAAGTGAATCGGTCAAAAGTAAAAAAAAAATGGTCTAAACGAACTGAAAACAACAAAACGGGGTAATGACAGGGTCGGGTAGGGTAAGGGATCTGTGAGACAGCCCATAATCGGTCTAGAGAATTGCGTGCATGACAGACGCATGGGGCGTATGAAGACACTTGAATCTGTGGTGACGCGTGATTTGAAGTCAGAAACTGGGGCGGCAGGTGGAGGCGCGTGGGGATGAATCTGGTGGCGTGGTTGGCGGCATTATGATGAAGGAAAATGAATCTTATAGTGGTGTTGAAATAGGGTTTGGGCTAAAGGAAATCGACAAAGGTAACAGGAAGGAGGAAATTTAAGCGAAGAGGGTTGATGAATGGTAATCGTGGGTGGTGGCTAGGGCGACAGATGGCTGGTCAGATCGTCACGGGTCTGGTACCATGATAAAAGAAAAGACAATATTATTCTTGTGTCTCATAATATGTATAATATAGTCTTTTATATAGGCATGAATGTAGTATCCTACAAGGACTAGAAAATCCTAAAGAATATTCTAGATTTGGAAAAATAATATTGTAACCCCTTGACTATAGACAATCTTACAATAACATTACAATAATATTAACACTGATGATTTTCACTATATTAGGGCAGTTTAGTCTCCGCTAGAAGCAAGCTATGTGGCATCCGGATCACATATTAGTCAACATGTAAAGCGACATTTAGATCCTTCTCGTCGTCGTTCATGTATCTACCAGTCGTTTCATTGAAATCGGGTTGGAAGCATTTCCCTACATTAAAAGAACATACACGACACTCTCTAGTAATTGTACACTAACACTTAACCAATTAAAGATTGACTTCATAATTGCGAAGATATTTGTATCTGACGAGCAGACATATATTTAGCCACAGCATCTGCAGTACGAGCAATGTAATCCCGGTCTAACTCCTCATACGACTTAGCTCTCTGTGTGTGCGCAGTAGAGGACGGGGATGATCCCATCACGGCACGTGCAGTCAAGTTAGTACTGCGCACATGTTCTTTCTTTGGATTGACGACCCCCAGTGTATCCAACACTGCTTCAATCCCTCGACACTCATATCCGAGAAGCCTGATGATTAACCCGAAGCATGCCTAGACAACAACATTGCACCAAATGTGACTTGCAAAATAATAAAAACACAATATAAAGAGTTAATACTTGATCAATTGATAAGCAATGAAGACATCCAAAATTCAAAGACAAACTTTCATATAGAACTCACCTCAACATTCTTGGAAACCTGGGAAACAAGCTCCCCTGCAGATGTTCTTCATCTTTATTATCCACTCTCCTCTTGTGGGTCTTCTCGTATGACAAAGCTTGTACCTCGTCAGCATCCAAGTCTGCGTGATCAGCAGCAGGTGCATGTCGGATAACATCGTGAGGCACGGACCCTCCTGTGTGAGCAAGATTTTAGGATGACTTTGTTTGCCTTCCGACTCTTACTTTTCACATCCCAAGAAGGATCAGTCACCCACCTGTCAACAAGCTGCGACCACACTGTAGTTGAGACGCAATGAGGGGAAAACTATTTTTACTCCTCCATTGGTGCATCTTCTAGTAACATTTTCTTTGCTCGTTCACGTGCATCATGTAATCACTATTGGTAATTTCTTGCTATGTAGGCAAAGAACGCTGCTCTCCTCATAGCCTCCTGCTCAGGCGATGAAAACTCAAAGCCATCCTACTATTATGAAAATAATACATTTAGTTAATCAACTTTGTAGAACACATTTAAGAAAAATTAATTTTTAAAATTATTATACCCGAAACTCCTCCCGCAACCCCCCCCCCCCCTCTTTCCGAGATCCCAATCCTTCCAGCACAAGTATGGCTCCAAAAACTGACCATTCACAAGAGCGCTGATTTTTTTAGTGGCCGCATTCTAGAGAAAGTTGAGAAAAACAAAACCAATAAGCTGAAATAAGTGAACGGGAATAATTTTCATAATCATATTAAAGGTCAAGTGCAAAGGTGAATAACACTTACACGCCTTCAGGAGTAACAATAGCTCTTTGTTTCCTCTGAGAATCTAACACTACAAGAAAAAGGGTATAAAGCGACGAACGCAAATCCGTCGCTAAAAACTTTTACCGATGGGCTTAACTGTCTATATCGACGAGGTTTTAGCAACGGATATTCCGTTGCTAAAAGATTTTAAAAAATTTCCTATTTTCGGCCACTTTTTTTAAAAATTTTGTAGAAACTTTCTAGCGACGAAATATGTCTGTTGCTAAAGCAAGCCTGTCGCGACGGAAACTTCTGTCGGTAAAAGTCTTGACTTTAAGAAACGGACTATTAGCGACGAGATATATCTGTCGCTAAAAGTCTTGTTATAAAAACCCACTTTCCCTTCCTTTCTCTCTCCCCATTTTTCTCTCTCTTTCTCTCTCACTCACTAGCAGTTTCTTCCCTCGGAGACCCCCTCTCCCCCCCCACCTGCGATCCCCCCATCGGCGACTGCCCCCCACGACATCGTGCCCCTCCACAGCTCTTGTGGACCTCCACTGATGCACCACCGCCGCCGCCGCCGGTATGTCCATCTTACTCCAATTGTGGTTTAATGTATGTGGTTTAAAGCATGTGAGTTTGAATTCAATATAATGTTGTTAATTTTGAGTTTGAGTTTGAATTTAATTTTACCCTAACTGTAGTTAGTGGAAGTTAATTTGTTGTAATGTATAGTGTAATTTTACCCTAATTATACATTGTTACATGTTATAACTTTAATTAACACTAATTAAACTCGAATTAACCCTAATTGACCCTAATTAACTCTTAATTAAACCATAATTAACAATAAAGAACTCAATTAATTGCCCCTAATTAACCTTAATTAGCTTTTAATTTAACCCTAATTAACAATAAATAAGTTTAATTAAACTCAATTAACTCTACTTAACCCTATTTTGCTCGAATTAGCCCTCATTAGCATTAACCCTATTTAGCTCGATTTAGCCCTAATCAGTCCTGATTAGCATTAATCAGCCCTAATTAAAATTGATTAACCCTAATTAATGCTTAATTAAACTGTAGCTTACACTAATTAACTCTAATTAAACCCTAATTACCCAAATTGACCTTAATTAACCCTAATTAGGTTTTCCCGGTGGAGGAATGGAAGGGATTTCCCCCTCATTGGATATCTCCATCTGTATGGGGACAGATGGTTGATCAGTGGAGGACTGATACATCCTGAGAGGCCAAAAGTAGGAGTGGGAGCGAGAACAGACACGAGAAAGATCCCACGCACATAGGGGGGGTCGATGGCTCACGACGTCTTCCGACACAATAATGCAGTTGAGCACCCGAACCTGGCGGCAGATGAGGCCATAGCTTTGATGTACTGTCAGACGCACGTGAGCAAGAAGGATAAGGACGATGAACACAGGGCGGGGGGCTTTTTTCAGATATTTCTCGGCAGATCGATGTAAGTTACGAATTAATTTGTTTAGTTTGTTAAATTTTTGCCTTTGTATTCGATGCTTGTCGCCTTAATGTTTTGAATGTAAAATCACTGTTTTGCAGGCCTCGTATGAACATATCAGGGGGTCTGGGCATCAGTCCGGACAGCCATTAGCGTCCACGAGTACGGGCATGAGTACTGGGGGATTGAAGCGATGGCTGGATACACCGGGGTTCGTCAACAGGTTGAAAGGCCACCCGGTAAGACTACACGTGCCGTGATAGGAGCGTCCCCACCCCCCGCTGCCCCTCGACAGACGTAGACACCGACCGTGGAGCAACCGTCGTTACACGAGAACGAGATCTGTCGCATTGCTTCGGAGGTGTATACGATGATCACGGCGCATAATCACGTACAACCACTATATACATTTAGTAAACACTATATAAGATTGCTATCGAGAGTAATGCATCTGTGCCTTTACATGCAGGGTACTACTGCTGGACATGCCGAGCCGGATCCGAATCATAGTGCCCCCATGGACGAAGACGATCAGCAGGATCCAGATCCGGGATTCGTCGACCCCTGATCAGCCCTTCCCCTCCTAGCTATTTGTATCCCACTCTTGTGTCCCCCCCTACTTGTACTCCCCTCCCCTCTCCTACTCTATCGTACCCTGCTTCCTTACCCTCCTGAACTTTGTATACATTTTATTTTTTTATTAGTATAGAATCCATTCTTTATATATATGTATTATGTCTGTTTTAAGGTTAAATAATTGTTGATGGATCAGCAATTATTTAACCCAAATGTGCATTGAGAAATATTTACTGAATTGAGAATGATTGTTGAGAATTTATAATTACAGGTTTGGATATTAAAAAAATAAAAGATATATTTTTAAAATTAGTTTGACTTATTCTGTCGCTAAAAGTCTTACTTATTATGTGAATAAATGACTTTTAGCGACGGAATTAAAGTTTTAAACGACATACTTTTAGCGAAGGAGATTTTGTCGCTAAATATTTTACGTAATAAATAATTTTTAAAAAAGAAAATAAATTTAAATACGGAAAATATATTTAGCGAAGGATATTCCGTCGCTAATTGTATTAATATACGTCCGTCACTGAAAGTCAACTTTTAGGCGACAAATTTCAAAATTTCATCGCAAAACTTTTAGCAATGGACTTTTAGCGACGGGTTGTCCGTTGCAAAAAGTCTTTGGCGATGGATATAGGGCTTTTAGTGACGGAAATGTCCGTCGCTAAAAGTCATTTTTCTTGTAGTGAAATACGTGTGCATCCACGGCCTCACCGAGATGTTACAAAATAAAGTATAAATTGTTTGAAACATGAAGTAAAAATTTATAAGCAAGTATGAGCTAAAAATCATTATATTTGAGGTCAAAACTTTTGATGGAGTAGAAGGCTGGGGGGCAACTAGGCTCTAGAGCTACGGCTGCTGCATGATGCTACTCTGCGTATCGTCTTCACCAAAACCGATGGCCCCAGCCATCAAGGTAGATGCAGTTTGTCGTCCACAATGACCACGACTACCATATAACCTACGCATAAATGATTGCAGAAACTTTGTAACAATATTAAGTTAGTATATAGATTCCTAACTATGAAATGGAAGAAAGAATAAGGTAACTTTTACTATGGAGTACTCAAGTACAATATAGTAGGAAAATAGGTGTGCACTATTAGAAAAGTAAGTGAATATTACAAGTCATGTATCACAAGTCATACAAGTCAATCATCTTCATTAGACAACATCCCAATATCTTCACCGTCTTCATCTTGAGAGTCATCATCTTGGAATTCATCCTCTTCATCTTGAGAGTCATCCTCATCATCTTCAATACTTTCTAAACATTCCTCTTCATCAGCTAAAACTTGTTCTCCTACATGACCCGTTGGTTGATGAAGAAGATCGTCATCCTCGTTATTCACTTGAATAGGTACCAAGCCAGGTGTTTGGTCAGCTTGATAGGTGTCTACCCCACATGTCATATGAAATTGGCCTTTTTTCGGACCTGATAGTAGTAAGCCAATGGGATTTAGAATTTGAGACATCATCTACGTAGAAACTTGTGATGCTTGACTAGCAAACAGGAAAATGGTTCATTTGATCCAAATCTTGACTTAATAATGATATCTGCAATCTCTTGAGAGTTAACACCCATTCCAGTATTGCATGTAATATCAAACCAAGTACATCAACATTACCAAGCGGCTTTGGCTACCGAGATATGTTCGCTCAACAATCTCATCAAGCTCTCCATACAAATCTAGGCAATGATCATTATAATAGTCACCGTTGACCATGACTCGCTATTTTGGGTTTGTTTAGTTCGGTCATGATCTTTTGTATTAAACCGAAAACCATTGACGACAAAGCCTCCATGACAACTAGCCACTTTACTAAGGCCTTGAGCTAATACTTTCAAGCAAGAGTCAATTGTTTAGCATAATAATTAATTTCTATGAAGTATAGTTTGGCTTCACACTTACACGTTTCTTGAACCACTTAACAAACTATGTTTTTAGATAAAATTTAAGTCCTGTGAGATCAGAGATTTGAGATTCCGCATCGAACTCACTGCATATCAATATAAGAACCTAAAATCTCACTCATTTCTAAGTGTTAAAACTATGTATACAAAAACATAAACTTACTCAACAAAAGATGAAATTTCTTTGCAATTTAGAACAGCGTATACTGTGGCAGCACTAAACTCTCCATCCTTTAGCCACCGAGTATACTTTCGTCCGAATGGACCACCTGAACGTTTGAATGTTGATGAATGACCTTCTAACTTTGTGCTAGCTCCAGCCTCATTTTGACCTGATTGACTTAACTTTGTATCAATATCAGGCCCAAAATATTGGGTATAAAAGTTGACAAGTTCTTTCATTACGGCAAGCCTCAGCAAAATTGAGGCCTCAACATTATCTTTATTATGGACTTTTTTCTTCAAATGAAACATAAACCTAGAAGTTTATAGAACAGAGTTAACCCAAATCAAAGGAAACAAGGTTAGCATTATGTGACATAAAAAAAATGAATTAAAAGATTACCTCTTAAATGGATACATCCACCAATTGCACAAGTCTACCCATCTTAGCTTCACACGGTAAGCGAACATGTAAATGTTCCAGTGAAATATATATAGATGGTGGGATTTTTTCTCAAGCTTTCAAATTGTTACAACAATGTTTTTCTCAAGCACCTCCATATTACTAAGTGTTGAAGAACATAAATCTTGAAAGAAATTAGATAATTCAGTCAAAGTCTCACATGCAGCCTTTGGCAACAATCCTAGGAAGATAATAAGAATGAATCTTTTCATAAATACGCGACAGTCACGACTCTTCAACTCTCGAAATTTACACTCTGGTACATAAATTCAACGAGATATATTGGATGCATACACATACAAAAGCTTCAAATTCTTAACCCGTTGAGACTCCCTCTTTACTTACTGCTCGTCTAGAAGTACGGTGCTTTCGGTAGTATTTTCTTACCGCTCACTTGCACATGATGCAATTCACATTGTACACCCAACCTTTGTATATCCTTTTTTGCTTTAAGGTGATATTTCAGTTTCCCCTTCACACTCATCATTATGTTGAACACATTATCAAAAACACTATTCTTAATATGCATCACATCCATGTTGTTTTGAATAATAATTGTCCTTCAATATTTGTGCTCTTTCCCATATTATGGAATCTTCTGATCCGTCGCACCTTTTTCATATGGTACGTCAGTATCAAGTGCCTGTATGTGTGAAAGCACTTCATCACCAAATGAATAGTCCAGTGTGACAAACTCATGCTCTATTGTTCCGTTAAATTAATCCATCTGCCTATGAAACTGATGATCTAGTGGCAATCCGAACCATGAAGCCTTTCCGCCATGCTTTAGCGTAAAACCAGGTTCATACCCATACAAGCATGACATGCTAATTTTTCATGTGTGTTCCAACCACATGTCATTCCAATGTGGGAAAGCCATGTATAGTCCACATCAATACAGTCATAATTTGAAAGTTCTATTTAATAGATACATATGAAGTTTTAACTCCACAATCCCATAGCACTTTGAACTCATCAATCAACAACCTTAAATACACGTCTATGTCTTTACCAGGACTCTTCGGCCTGAAAATAAGCAACGACAAAAACATGTAATGTTTTTTCATGCACATTCAGGGTGGAAGGTTATACAAGACTATAATAACAGGCCATGTAGAATAAGGCATGCTAAACTATCCAAAAGGATTAAACCCGTCGGATGCCAAACAACCAAGTCTAACATTCTGAACTTCCTAAGCAAAGGTTGGATGTATGTGGTCAAAGTCCTTTCAAGCCTCTCGATCAGCACGGTGCGTCATTGTGGCCAACCGGTTAGAAAAATCCTTTCACCAAAAAAGGATTTTTGGAGTCACCATCTTATTTAGTTAAAGGAAAATAAGAAAACCCTAAAAATGACTCTAAATGTCCAAAAATAGTAACTAATCCATCAGAACCGAGAGATGGGTTTGGGAACTAAGTTACGGAGGAGGAAGATGTTAAGCACCCGCCACGCCCTTTCGGTTTTCACTTCATTTTTATTAATTATTTGCCTTAACAACCTATAACACATAAAAAAATGATAAAACTTACCCTAAGTTAATTTTATGCTTTTGTCTTGAACTCAATATCGGGGGTCGAATTGTCTACGTATCCGGTCGGACAAGCCGAAATCAAAATGCCGTAGTTTGACTCTGGTTCTACAGGTAGTAATCCAAATTTTGGTCCAAGACTTAGACTAAGAAATGTAAAAGACTCTTTTTGAATTTTGTGATTACGGGATTGGGAGAAAACTATAAAGTGATTTCTATACTAAAAAGCTAATAAAGATATCTCTTGAAGTAACTTGCCGCGAAGACTCGAGGATACTCTCCAAATGATCCACGATGCAAAGAATAAAAGGACTTTTAAAGTGAGTATTAACGGCTAAGAATCTTGAGAGAAACAGTGTATCACTTCACGAAAAATTAAAATAGTACAAAAGCTCTAAAGAGAATAAGCTTTTAACCTTTGAAAATGAAGGCCAGTGGCTCTTTTTATAGTGCTCAGGATCACATAGTCTGATAAGATTTGGCTATGTCAATCTGCAAGGCGAGAAATAAGTAAGAATATTGGGTAAAATAGTAAATTAACAAAAGTCAATTAACGGGCCGGTTAGTCGAAAACCTACCGGTTCATCCCACAATTTAAAAAATAAAATTTTTCAAATTTTGAGGCATTATCTGCCCCTATTTTGGGTAATTATCTATGATTTTGAAGATGGGATGTAGCAGATTCAGGATAATTTATCTTTTAAGGACTAATCCCAAAATTGTACCCTCAAGTTTACCCTCAGTACAGTTTTAGTACCAAAGTTTGAAGTGTGTCAAAGAAGTACCTAACTTTTAAAAAACGTACCAAATCAGTACCTCGACTGACGGACGACGGATGTCGTTAGAAAGTCAGAGGGGTATGACTGTTATTTTTAAAAAAGAGGACATAATTTGTCCACGTGGCTCATTTTGACAATATATTTCTCTCTCTCTCTCTCTCTCTCTCTAGTTTACTTTCCTTCTCTCTTTTTTTTCTCGATTCACCACTGGTAGATTTGTCTCTCCTCTTTATTTCCTCTTTTCATTTCATCTCTCTCTCTCTCTCTCTCATTTCATTTCCTTCTTTTTTTTTCTCGATTCGCCACGACAGATTTGTCTCTCCTCTTTATTTCCTCTTTTCATTTCATCTCTCTCTCACCCACCCACACATAGAGATATGCTACCACCAATTGAAGAATGGAAGAAGAGGGTGGTGGTGTTGATTAAATGGTAGGTGGTGATAGGATTTGTGTGGCAGCGGTGGCTGGAAGTAGATCGGCAGCGACGTGGTGAACGAAGTTATGACGGCTGTTGTCATCGGAACAGTGGACAGTGGCATTGTTTGGGTGGTGGTGATTGAATGGCAGGTCATGATGGGATTTGAGTGGCAACGGCGGCAAGTAAGAGGAGATTGGTGGCAAAGTGGTGATTGCAAAGGTGTTGTCGCTGAAACCATGACCAATTCACAAAACCAACCACCATTGATAGAACGAACCCATCGTGCCCCTCTTCTAAATTTTAAAATTTTAAAAATGATTCATTATTTGAAATTAAATTTGTTCATTTGGGAATATTTAGATTAATCGTCAGTGAGTTTCACAAATTGGATGGTCTGCGGCATGGTGGATGGTGTGTCACCGGCATCAGAGGTGGTTGTGGTTATTTCTGTGATATGGCAGGAGGAGAAAAGGCCGGCAGAAGGTGACAGAGATGATGGAGGACTACCGGTGGCAGAGTAGAGAGAACTGGCATAATTTGATTCCACTGAGGAGGACAGATCGGAAGTGGTGGGCTTATATAGAGGCGGTTATTCGTGAGGGGGTTGGGGTGGTTTGCCGGCGCAAAGGTTGGCCGGCGACATTGGTGGGTTGCGATGGCCGGCGATGAGGGATGACCGGCAATGATGCCCTGTGCGGTCTAATGTGATATATATATATATATATATATATATATATATATATATATATATATATATGTATACACACACACACACACACACACATATATATATATATATATATATATATTATATATATATATATGTATATATATACACATATATGTATATATATATATATGTACATATATATACATATATGTATATATATGTATATATATATATGTATATATATATATGTACATATATATATATATATGTGTGTGTGTGTGTGTATGTGTGTGTGCGTGTGTGCGTGTGTGTGTGTGTCTATATATATATATATATACATATACATATATATATATATATATATATATATATATGTATCTCACATATACATATATATATATATATATATATATATATATATATATATATATATATGAGTTTGGATTCCATTCATAAAGAAGTTTACCCAGAATAAAATGAGCTTTGAGAGAGAGAGATAGTGTTTTTTTTTTAGTGATTAAATTAAGAAAAGAAAATATCAAATGGCTGTGACATTGCCACGTGTCTTTAAGAAATTGTGAAAAGGACGGCCCACGTGGACAGGCTTTATGTCCCTTTTTAAAAAATGACAGTCATATCCCTCTGACTTTCTAACGGCATCCGTCGTCCGTCAGTCGAGGTACTGATTTGGTACATTTTTTAAAAGTTAGGTACTTCTTTAGCACACCTTCAAACTTGGGTACTAAAGCTGTACTGGAGGTAAAGTTTAGGGTACAGTTTTGGGATTAGGCCATCTTTTAATCATATAACTGATTGATTTAATCTCTGCATCACTGATAATTCACATATTATTTTCCTAAGTTATCTAGACAATCTAATTAAATTCAACTAGACACTGGACTGGACTCACATAACTGGACTAGCCTGGACAAGACCATCGGACAACAATTTGACTGGACTGGTCTGGACTAAATTAATTTACTAAGTCACATTATAGGGCCTAAACTCAATAATGCACCATAATAATAAAGGCCGCTAATTATTTAATTATTCATAACCATAAATATAGGGTGTCTACAGTCATCACATCGGTATCCTTACCACGAGTGTCATTGTGAGCCCTCATATGTTTGGCCATGTTGGAAAAGTTGTACATCCTTTGAAGCCTTAGCGTAATCGGAATATATCGCAATACCTTCCACGCTATGTTTTTCTTTTTCCCTTTGTGTGGCTTGTACCTTGGATGATCAGAGACTGGATATTCTGTCAAATTCTTATTCTCTTTTGGAAACAATACACAATTATTATTGCAAGCATCGATCCTCTCATAACCCAAGCCATGTTTCATCATCATCTTTTTGGCATCATAATATGACGGTGGCAGCTTCTCACTCTCCGGTAAAATTTCCTTGACAAACGTCAAAGTCTCATTAAATCCTTTTTCACTCAAGCCTTGTCCGATTTCAAATGTAGTAAGTAGCCTATTAACCAAAGACAACCTTGTCTGCTTCTTAATTTCATCGCACAACGGCTCCTTGACGTTTCTTAATAAATCATAAAACTGATGAGCAAGCTCATTGGGCTCTTATACATGGTCATCATTGCGGTAGTCACCCCAGCCAACAGAGCATGCACAACATCTATAACCATAGCTCGATAATCATACTGTGCATCCACCCTAGCTTCAGGTTGACTAGGGCTTTCGATGACAATACTACATGTTTGCCCATGTTGACTCAACCTCGTGTATCCACCCATAAAACCATACCCGAGAAGAAGATGTTTTACCACCATTCTTTTTCTCCAAGGTAACAACTTACAGGTTCTACATAGAAACCATATCTTCTTAAAGTCAACATATGCAGGATGAGCATAAACAAACTCGAGAAATTCATCGACGCAATCCTCGAAATTGTCATCGTTTTTCCTTTTCACCCAACTTCGATCGACCGACATGATCACTAAGATTAGTATATAACACCTTAAGTTAAAATCAATAATCAGGTGAGCTTGACATGTAAATTAATGCATGCATGCGACAACATCTGTCTGTACCCTTTCGATTCTCTAATAAGGACTGGTCCTACCCATTCGAAAAAGTACATGTCTCTGAAGCTGTTAACATCACATGCTCTGTCCTATGTTTACGGAAAATTTAACAGCACCTCCCCATATTTCTCCAAGTACACAACATCGATTAGGTGTTCTAACATCCAATCTTACTCTCTTGCAAGATTGAATGGATGTAGGACACCACATCTGTATGCACCTAGAGAAACACAAGAGAACAGTCTGCCAAATTTCCAACACATAAAGGCGGAGCATAAATCGATACACTATTTTATAAACACTTAACTTTTCCAAATTCTCCAAACTAGATATACAAAGGCTCATTTACTTTATAATGAGTACATTTGAACATGAACTAAGGATTTTTACACATGCATACTTTTATAATGAGTAACTTTGAACGGGAATTAAGGATTTTATGCATGCATGCTTTTAAAAATTGGTAATATGCAACAACCTTTCCAAAATGCTAACTATTTCAGAAAGATGGAATCAGAAAGTTAATTTGCAAGAACATACCATAACCAAAACCAAAATAATTCATTTTCAAATTCTCAGCAACGAGGTTTAACCAATTCTTTATCAATGGACTTAAGAATGTAAGAGATAATATTCATTTGCCTACAGGCAATTTGTTGGTCAGTGGAATGAGATTTCTTAGGGAGTTGATATTGTGTCATCAGATTGTGATATTGCGATATTGCTATAGGGTAACGGTATAGGGTTAACAGCTTAGAGTTTATGGTTTATCAATTTTAGGGGTTAGGGTTTAGTTTGGGGTTTAGGGTATAGGGTTGGATTTAGGATATACAGTTTAAGGTTTACAATTTAAGGTTTATTTCAGAGTTTAAAGTTTACAATTTACGGTTTAGGTCTAGGGTTGAAAATTTAGGGTTTGATTCCCTGTTTAGGATTTAAAGTTTACAATATAGGGTTTAGGGTTTAGTTTAGGGTTGTATTTAGGGTAAGGGTTGAGGGTTAGGTTTCATAGTTTAGCGTTTACTTCACAATTTATGGTTTATGGTTTAGTTTAGGGTTTACTTTTTAAAGTTTAGGATTTAGTTTAGGGTTAAGGGTTTACAGGTTAGGGTTTAGTTTAGGATTTACAATTTAGTGTTTAGCTTAGAATTTAAACGGTTTAGGTTTTTCGGTTTATAATGGTTTATAATTGAAGAGGAATTCATTAACTCCAAATTTTCTCAAAATTGTAGGTTTTAGTCGATCATTGGTTTTAATAAGTCATATTAATCGATCAATGTTTTCAACAATTGTTTTAATCGCTTTTAATTAACATTTTAGGAGTTAATTAATTTAAAATTATGTCCAAGCTGGTATTATGTCGTGCTCCCCTTATGAGTTTCTTCACATCATATTGTGTCCATTATTAAAATTTTGTCCATCACTTTGTCCATCTCAATAATATCATACAAACTAATAACAATTACATATTTACCTACAAGCAACATATATCCAACAAAATCAGTATAATGTATAGTTCACGAATTTAAACACATAGTTATTTTTAAATGTCAACATATATCCAAACACGTTATTTTTAAGTATAAAATCACGTACAGATAGCAGTGAGAAAATGCGGGTAGAAGACAAGCAGCAGTGGCGACGTAGTGTGGCGGTAGGGGTGGCAGTGGTGGTGCAACAGAGGGTGAGAGGCGTGGAAGGGTGGTGCCACAAATTTCGAGTGGTGCAACAGTCGAGGCTGTTGCAACGGCATTGGGGAGCAGCAATGGGGCAGGGTTGGATGGGGTTGCAGCAACGCGTGGTGGGTGGAGGAGGTGGCGGGGGGGGGGGAGAGAGAGAGAGAGAGAGCGCACGACGGGGAGAAAGATAAAAAAAATATTAGTGTTTTGCTCTTACTGACCTTTAGCGACATATTTTGTCCGTCGCTAAATGTCATACAAAAATTTGAAAAATTAGACTTTTACCGACAGAATGTGCTGTCGGTAATAGTTCGTCGCTACATGCCTTTCAAAAAAAAATCGTGACAAAAAAGAATCCGGAAAAAAAAGAAAAAGAAAAAATCCATAAAATATACTTAACGATCGATTTTTGTCGGGACTATTATGTCTGTAAAAGTGATTTTTAGCGACAAAATTCTTTGCTGCTAAAAGTCCGTTGTTAAAAGTGATTCTTCTTGTATTGATATTGATTATACTTTGTGTTATTAGAACAATAGGACATATCACATGGGTATATAAATACCCACTACTTTTGCAGGTCGTGACCCTTGACTTCCTTAATTGTCTTGAAGTTTGAGACTTTAAATATATCAAGCAACTTAATGACATAACTTGATTCTTATTGATGCTTACACATTGTAATGTAGATTCTGATGTTCAATTGACCACCTTGAATAAGGGGTACACCACCTTGAAGAGGATACATCTGCGAGGCTTCTTGTTTTTGCTGGATCCCCTTCATGGACAGGATTTGTCAAAATAAAAAGATATCCTCATCTCTACTGCTGATTCTCTCACTAGATGCCTACGTTTATGGAATATTCCTCGTTATCCAATCCAATCTTCACGGCATGTACAGAGTGAAGAAAAAAATGGTGATACATCATTTTCGTGACCTTTTTGCGTAGTCTTCTTGTCCATAATTCAAAGTGACCAGCCTGTGCAAATCCCATGGACTGCGGGGATATAACGAATTAGGGACAGACATTTTCTATCACATCACCCTATTCATTAACTTTTCTTGCCTCTTATGAAACCGCGTTATGCGTCAGTTAGCCGCGTTAAGGTTCTAAATCCCTTTATTCTTCACCTAAAATGCAGGAAGGATTGTTGACATATGGAAGGAAATGTTTCCTTGCTTTTATTCTAAAGCTATCGTTTAGGTTAACCTTTATTTTTCTTGTACGTATTATATTATTTCCGACCATACCTATCATTGGCTTTTAGAAATTGACGTTTACGCTTCACTTTTTATCACTTTAACTACATTGCTAGTCAAAGTTTTTAACGCTAATTTCGACCAACTTCAGACAATTTCCAGATTTTGGTGACTAAAGTAGAGCGTATACACAAATTAAAAGGCTAAGCGCATTCAGCCCGTTATGATTTGTCCAGTTTGACAAATAAAACGTTCTGGCTCCAAACCAAGCGGCTAACTATTGACTTTTGTAAACTACAGTAATTAAATCCAAAATGAGCCCACCGATTTTATGGGCAGAGGTTTGTATTGTACCATCAACATGACATTTTTGAAGGCTATTGAAGTTCGAAATATAAAAGAAACACCAAATTTCATTCTCAACTACTTGTCAAAAAGATATTGGCATTTGATAAACACATTACAAAATTCCTTATTTCTCTTCTTCTTTTTCCGTCCCTGCATCAACTACCGCCTCTAGGCTTCCCTCCAACGCTCAAACCCACCACTGCGCTTGTCAACTTTGGCAGTGTCACCACCAGTGGCCAATTCGTCAATGCCAATAACGTATTGTATGCATTTGAAGCTTGCGTATTCTTGATATTTCTAGGGATTAGAATAAAAACTGGGTGTTCAACTCGTCGTCGGTTTAGAGATGAATTCAGCCTTTAGTTGAGATTTTCTCGAGTTTTAGCTTCAGTTTAGCATTAGCATGCATGTAGCCTAGAGATATGTCGTCCCGTACAAACCATAAATAAGCTCCATAAAACATGCAAACGTGTGTCTAAGTGAAGTGCGTTAAAAGCTGGCAGAGGCTAACTGTCACGACTCCAATATCTTACTTATGCCAAAGCCTTCTGAGTTGGGTGATTTTTTGAGGTATCTTTCAAGCTCGTGTCCCGGTCTCAGCGTAATACTTTAGACTTTGTTCTTTGCTCTTTGTTCAGTGCATTGTTTGTTTGTGTCGATACGAAATGCTCTGTGAGCCGGAACGTAGTGTAACGTGCGCCGTGACATGGACTTGGCATGAAACCGTGGGAGGCTTTGAGACTTTGAGACACATCACGCATCACCCATGTTGCAGTTTCAGGTCCCACATCACGCGTTTGGCCCTATCGGGTCCCATGTCTACTTCACTTCTCTTTCGAGTACAGACGGGTAACAGATGTTGCATTAGCTAGGTTACTATTCATCGTCAAAAGGTTGTACCAAAAAAGATATTCCATTAGCTAGGTTACTATTCATCGTCAAAAGGTTATTCTCCGTTAGTTAGATAACAATATACGGGTCACAAGGCCCTCACTATCTCTTTGTTGCTAAAATTTTATTAATTGGAGTACTGGGGCTGGTGTCACCAGGGGTGCAACTTGAGTTAGGCACCCCGTAGACAATCTATTCGAGCCCGTATGAAAACGACTTGAACTTACTTTTATAGATTTTAATTCGTGGTAGACATAGACTCAAAATTTTGAGCTCGTCAATTTTTGGGATAAGCATGAGTAATGATTTCCGAAGGCATGTCTAGCCCGTAAAAAACCCAACCTCCAACTTTTATTTATTACTTATGTATTCAAATTACATGTGTATAAGGTCAGTGCGTTTTCTTTTTCTTTTTGTCTTTTAAATCATCTCATCATCTATCACATGAGTTCAATATAATCTACACATTCCAGAAGCCTTGAATCTAATAGAACAATAGTTTTTTGTTCTTTCTAAATTCTCACCTCACACATACATAGCCACACGATTGAAAGGTATGTTCTCTGGCTTTCTTGACTCTCGTTCCCTCTACCTCATTTTTTCCATCTCGACTTCTAGTTTCCTCTTTTCATCCTAAACATTGTAACATACACACGCATATGGCTGTAAATGAACCGAGCTGCTCATGAGCAGCTCGTCGATCGTTTGCCAAAAGTTCGTTCTTGTTCGTCTATTTAATAAATGAACCAAACATGAACATTTCTCCTAAACTTGTATATTAAACGAGTCAGGCCTGAACATGAAAAAGTGTTAATTAATATGTTCGCAAACGGCCCGTTAAGCATGGAATCTTCTGTAGGGTTTTTGGGTTAAATTTGGGCCTTGTGCATAATTGTCAGATAAAGTTAGCAGGTTTAAACGCAGATAGCTTAGAAAACCAAGCGCACATAACCATCGATACCCCGGCCAGATATATGTTGATCACTCAAGGCCAAACATGTCTTTAATGCTTATTTTGCCCTAAATTTGTTCTTTGACTCCCAAGCAGCAGCCTCTCCCTCTCTCTCTCTCTCTCTCTCTCTCTCTCTCTCTCTCTCACACACACACACACACACACACACTCATCTCAAACATAGACTGTCTCCGTCACACACGCACACACATACCACAACCAACTTCACGTCGCCTTCCTCAGCAGCGCGCACACGCACGTGCACTCGTGCACCAACCATCACGACATCGCAGGCACTTCTCAACGCAATTTTGTTCTTTGTAAAGATCCAAAGACTCATCGATATTTACTCAATCTCTGCTACATGTGTGATTTCTCACGATTAGGACAATTCAGCAGCATACATACCTCTCTCTCTCTCACACACACACACGCGCGCGCGCGCGCTCAAACACACAACGAGCATTACGTTCCTCCCTCGATGGCGCACAAATGCATAGACTCATCGATATCCATTAAATCTCTGCCCATGCATGATGTGGCAAACCGCTTAAAAAAATCCCCTCGAGGATTTTAATCAAAGTCGCCATCTTATTTAATTAGAGAAAAATGCGAAAAAACCTAGAAATGACTCTGAAGTGTCCACGAGAACGACTAGTCAATCGAAAACCAAAAGATGGTCTGGGTACTAAGTTACGCAACGAGAAGGTGCTAGCGCCCCCCCCCCCCCCCCCGGCACCATGTCCTTTCGTTCTCTATTTCATTTTAAATGATTATTGGCCTTAAAACATGTAGTGCGCATAAATATGATAAAACTAAGCTTAAGTTATTTTTATGTCTTTGGCTTAAACTCGAAATCCAAGGTCGAATTACCTACGTATCTGATCGGACTAATTGGAATCCAAACCGCCGTAGTTTGAATCTAGTTTATATGGGAAGTAATCTACATTTCAAATCTAGACATAGACAAAGACATGTAAAAGACTCTTTATGTGTTTTTGAACAGAAATGCAATTACGGGATTGGGAGACAATTTATATGATTCCCAAAGCAAGAAAGGTATTAAATATTACCTTTTAAAGACTTGGGGATGTTTTTCATATGATCCATGATGCAAAGACTAAAACACTTTATAAAGAGAGAGAGAGAGAGAGCATATTGCTTCACGAAGAAATGGTACACAGTCTCTAAAGAGAATAAGCTTTCTTCCCCCAAAAATGAAGGCCAATGACCCTTTTTATAGTGCGCAAGGTCGCAATATCTGGTAAGATTGGCTATGCCAATCTGCAAGGCTGGAGATAAATCTGAATATTGGATAACATCGTAGATTGACGAAAGTCAATTAACCGACCGGTTTTACCCCTGAAATTTTTTTTATGTTTTTTTTACGAATCTTAGGGCATTATCAGGTCCTAAAATAGGTAATTTTCTTTATCAACTAGCAGGGATAATACCAGACTCGTGAAACACTTCCCATATTCATACCAATCACTTTGTTTCTCACATTGATCGTTAAGTCTCCAAGTCAAACTTACCTTCTTGACTCTAACCGAACCTGGTTAACACTAACTAACTAGGCTAATTATCCAATGGACCGGGCCAGATTAATTTGGGCTAAACTAATTGAACTAGACCAATAGACAGACTACTAGACTAGACTGACTAAGCTGAATAAATAAAATAAGGTCTATCACTTATTATCAGGTTTATACCCAACATTAAATAACAATTTTTTTTAATTATTAAAGCTCAGCATAAAGTAATAGAACGATAAAATAAAACTACAGAATTACGTGATCTAAATTATTTTTGGTCTTATTGAATCGGAACATGAGGTTACAATGCTTGAGTTTGGTTTGTATAGGTTAAACGAACCGAGCTGAGCCGAGCTGAGTTCGAACGAACATTTCACCTTTTATATGAACTTGATCCGAGTTCGAACATGGCCTCGGCTATACAAACTGCACACGAACACACATGTTCGACTCAAACTCGATTCGTATATAGTCCTACACACACAAACACAATGTCAAGATTTTCCAATATAGAGGCAAAATGGAAATTAAGCATTCAGTGAACACACATGTGTTCTACTCGAACTCAGATAGTATACAAACCTACAGACACACAAACACCATTTCGAGCTTTCCCACTCCAGAGGCAAGATGGAAATTAAGCATTCAGCCACTTGAATTAGATTCTCTGTGTGGCGGGAGGTCAATAGGCGGGAGGAGGAGGATAACAAGAGGGAGAAAGATATATAGTGTGTAGATGGATCGATGGTGGTAGGTGGTGCGAGCTTTGGTGGTGGTGAGGGACAAAAAGATATAATGTGTAGGTGGATCGATGGTGGTGGGCGGTACGTGTAAGGTTTATTAGTTCTTGAATCCGGTGACTCCTTCACCTCATTTGATTATCGAATCAATCCATGCAAATTGCATTGCGAATATCTTTCTATTGAAAAATTACCCCATAGCTAGCCCGAAGCGAAGTGACACATTTCTACCAAAAAAAGTCGAATGTAGTAGACGTTTAAAGGTTGCTACGAAACCCTTTGGACATGTTTTTTGCACTCTAATGATGGACAAGGACCTTAATACGTAACTTCCAATTTTCTGGCATGCGATGATTAGATGCATTATATTTTGTCGAACAACATTGGGATATTGCTTGATCCTCCAGCAGGTTGTACCTCTATTTATTGCAAATGGATCTTGAAATTTTTAAAACCAGATGGCACGTTGGACTAGTATAAGGCTACGTCGGTAACTAAAGAGCTCAATCAAAAGACAACATAATTTGATTATTTTGATACTTTTCATCCATTTACGGGGATCACCTCCATTAGACTTCTTATTGTCTTGCCTGCTATTCATAGCTACTTATTCACCAACAAGATGGATGTTAAAACAGCCTTCGTAAATCATGCTTAGAGGTAGAAGTTCATAAGGAGCAGTTAGAAGAATTTGTCACTCCTAGGAAAAAGCATAAAGTTTGCAAGCTAATAAGATCTTTGTATGGCTTCAAAGAAGCTCTCAAGCAATAGCATGAGAAAAGGTGTGATGTTTGCTCATGGTTGTATTGATAATGGAGTAGATCTTTGCATATTTAGCAATTTCGTAGCTGATTTTGGTGTTTTAATTTCGTTATATGCTGTGACATGCTCATATTTAGTGTCGGCGTTAACATAATTTATGAAGCTAAAAGCCTTCTTGCATTAATGTTCTTATGAAGAACCTTGGTAAATATATCTTTGGGATAATCTCACTTATATTCCTAAATTTAGGAGTAAATTATAGTCAAAGACATAAATTTTAAAATTTTACACTCTTATCCAAAATGTGAAAAAACAATTATCAGATATGATCGTTGTTAGTGTTCTATGACCCTAACTAACGTTTTTTGCTGATTTGGTGTACCATATATTGAACATGACAATACTACCCCTAATACATATTTTGCACATCTCCTCCTTCCTTCTCCCATTTCCTCTCTCATATCTCTCCCTCTCTTAATTTAGAATCTCTCTTCCCCTCTATGTCTAATTCCAAATCAAATGGCCACTACCTACCTCCACGGTCGATGCACCAGCGGCATCACCTTCAACACCAAAACCACACCAATACCCATATATACCACCGTCATCGGTCCAGCCATACACACCACTATCGCCGTTTTAACCATAAACCAGCCAGTCAACAGGACACCATCAGTCACCAACCTTACCACAAACCCATCCCAAATTTGATCCACCACCACCACTTCTACCGAAGTCACCACCGTGGCACAAATGGTCACAAACCATCCACTCACCTTAACCAAACCTATTATTGTCTTCAAATAATCAAACTAGCACCACGGCACCACCATCTACACTGTACCCAAATCTCTATCTTTATATATCCACCGCCATCATCATGAATACCAATACATCATGGCTGCTAACAATCTCTACCATATCTATAGCTGGGTATGGTTTTGATAATGATACGAGTTGTTTCGATTACACGCTCGAAGATCCAGGTAGCTTGTCGAAAGAGGAATCATATTTCCTGGCGTTTAAGTGGTGGTGTGGGTAGTGGTGTTGCAGGATGCAAAATCTAAAAGGTCACTGGGGCCGTGGTAAGCTGCACGGGTTCATCGAGGGTGGCAGGGGGTTGCGGTTTATTTTGTGAGCAAGGTGTGTGTGTGTGTGTGTTTTAAGGGCACAACCTAAAAACCGCAAAAGCTCAAACCTAAGGGCAACCATATCATTTTTACACAAAATTTTAACACCGTTTGTATTCTGTCTGGTCAAAGTACTTAAGTGATATAAACACTAACTCATGTCCTCGACTATAATTTATCCCTAATAGCTTATGCTATTAAAAGACTAAATAAATGCACAAGTAGTCCAGTGGAAGAACAAGGGATGCTCTATTATCAGTTTTGAGGCACCTAAAAGAAACAAAAAGAGATGTTATGCTTTATGGTAACTTCCCAGTTGCTATCAAAGGCTATATTTTTGCCACTTGGAATATTGATAAGGATGATTCTATATCTATGACTACATGGATATTCTCGTTTGGTGGAGCTACAATAATTTGGAGATTGAAGGCAAACCTATATTACTCACTCCAGTATGTAATCAAAATCTGTTTAATCCTCTACTAGAGGAGAATCTTGCATTTGATTGTATATTGCAATAGTAAGTTTGGTACGTTTTCATGCAAGTAGAAAATTCTGTAATGGAAAATCTAGAAAAGTTTGTCTAAAGCACAGTCATCTATGAAAGATCCTGGCTGATGGAATCATGTTTTTTTTACTAGGTAAAATCAAGTTCGAGTTTGACTAAACATTTGTCAAAGGGCTTTTGAATAGACTTAAGAGTCTGAGACATCGAAGGGGATGGCTCTAGAGCCTACATATTCATTAGTTGTAGATTAGGAATACTAGCACAGACGATATTCACCTCAGTATGGGATGTTTGATCTGTCTATGATGTGCATGGATGTCTTTTAATTAGATAGATGTTTATATTAATCTCTCTCTTAATCAATCTTTAGGCCACTAGGTTTGTTTGGATCTAACATGATTTGCTCCTAATAGATTCATTCAATGACCCTACTAAAGTGCTAAAGTGGTGGTTGAGATTTAGTTCTTTTAATGAATCCATAAACGTTTTGTCGGGTGGGAAAGGTGACCCTTTCTCCGATCTGGGTGTGGAAGTGTGGCAGCTTCCTTTGAGATTTATAAGGATTTTTAATCTTTAAAGTAATTAGAGCCTTGAGATCACAACACAGGGTCACAATGTGTCGAGCTTAATACTTCATCTTAATTGGAAGAAAAAGTGTAATGGATGTATTTTTTATTTGTTAAGGTGGTTTATAACTCAAGGCTTTGTCTATTAAGTTGTTAGATGAAGTAGGGAATATTTCATTAGGCAATGGTCCAATTCCAAAAGGTACCATTTGTTCATGTACATAACTGTGTCAATGAAGAAGAAAAAGGAAGAACCTTGTTCCCAGGAGTCGTCCACATCTTCTTCTAAGTAATTCTTTTCTTCTTTTTGCTACCATGAATTCTTTTGTAAAGACAAATTAACAGCCTATATGCTTTCATGTTAGATGTAACCTCTCTGTGGTTTCCTTTTGCGTTGTGTCCATTGTTGTCTTGAACCTTTTTGGTTCCGCCCAACTTATCACCATCCAGTTTCATCAGGCAAAATAGTGATGAAAATGCACTTACTAGCTATAAGATCGATCTGATCACTTTTACCATTCACTTTCACACGACGGTGCCACGATGTTATAACTCTTGTCAATAAATTTTATGCATGTTGCGCAGGGATGACAATTCAGCTCCATGTTTTGCTCGTTCTTTTCCCACGCGGTGGTCATGTCCAAATAAGGGATTAGAGCTACGATCATGTTAAAACTCGGTCACGATAGGTCCACCCAAAATATTTTATGTGCATATGAGCAATTAGAATAAATGAATAATTTAGTCCTTGCGAATAGATTTGTATATCCAACGGGGGATGAAAAGAAATAGGTCAAGGCACAAGAAATATGGGAATAGTAGGTGTTCACTCGAGAAGAATGTTTAATGGTAAGACTTAGTATCCAACACAAAAGCGTGCTTAAGAGGAAACAACCCTCCAGATATAAGAGTTGAGCCCAATCATGTGTATCATCGATGCTGGAAATTATACCCGCCCACATGGTTAGCGTGGAATTTTAGATGATCCCAACTGTCAATCAGAATGAAGTAGTCTACCAATCTGAAAGAGGAGAGAGCAAGCCGATAACCTGAAGGCCATGGAATAGGTTCAGGGCCTAGCTTTGACACCTTGATAACACTTGATGTCTAACCCAAAACATGCTCAAGAGGTGAAACATGTATTAGAGTTGAACCCATGTATATATACTAGATATTTGACCCGCGCTCACGCATGGTGATGAATTCAAGGTGATCCAGATCTTGATCTAAACGAAGCAAACTATTACGACTTTCGATATTCCACGCTGTATTTGGAACACGCTTCCTCGAGTATGGCTAGACTTCTTTAAACTGGGTGAAAAACATGGATGATTAGGTTGAGTGAGAGTAAACTTGCTTTTAATTCTTTACAGGGAATGGATTGACAAGATGTGACACCATGATAAGATTAAGTGTCCAACTCAGGAGCATGATCAGAATGAGGAAGATCCCACCTAGATTACAAGTTGAGCCCACCCCCTACCCCATGTGTACTCGATGTAGGATTATACCACACCCTCACGTGTAGCATGGAACTTTACTTCGATCATCCCAGACTTCAATCCAAATACAACGGACAATCATTCCAACTGAAGCAGGTGAGACGAGAACCTGATAAACATGGGCTTGGGCTATAACGACCAGGTCCACAGTCCCACCACAGAATAATGCCTCTCTCAAAAAGGCTAGCCAGGTGGATGCTTCTAAGATCACAGGGAAGGTGTTATAAGGGCAATTTTATACTCCCTCACATCTGATGTGATATATGACAGAATATGGGATATGACATGCGCATGGCCTAGCTCTGATGGCATGATAAGACTTAGTGTCCAACTTAAAAGTATGACAAGAGGAGGAAGAGCCGACCTGTATAAGAGTCAAATCTAATCAACATACGTAGTCGGTGTGACACTTTACCACTTAAGAGAGGAAGATCACATGAGTATAAGAAGGGAACTTAATTCGTAGGTACAAGTCCACGTGAAATTTTAGCTCATACCCTTACCAGAAGCATGAGTTTTAAGTGATTCCCAATCTCGATCAGCAAGAAACGACCTATCCAAGGTGACGTAAGGTCCATAGGCTTATCATCATCAGACTTGATATCCGATCGAAAAACTGTCACAGCAAACAAAAACTCACCAAATCTAAGAAGCATATTCAACCTCCATGTATGGTCCTTTTAATACACGGAGCCAAAAACATTTCCTGTTTATGCCTCTCGGGCGCTCCACAAAGCCCTAGCGTATGTCTCTGTCTTGAACATGGGGTGCACTCCATGCACGTGGTGCATAGTATAGTAAGGGGCATGGTCCTCCTTTTCACTCACTATTCCTGTCTTCTCTCCCTAGTATCTGGCATATGGGTATGTTTCATTTTTTGGGCAGCCATGGGGAGAGCCGCGTATTGTGCATTCAATATCAAACGGCAATACGTACAAAGACCCTTCACTACAAGCCATGAGATTATCAATATATTTTACTGCACAAGCTGAGAGCTACATGGAATGGAATACCACTGGTAATCTAGCCCACCTTATTGCTCAGAAAGGTCCATTCCAGCCTATTACATCACCACCATACCTCTTAAATCCTCTCATTTAACTTTCATTTATAGTTTATGCATTTGCAACACATCCCTTGTTGACGTTTTGTAATTGAACCGGATGTATCATTAACAGTTCTGTTTGTTAACCAATATTCCTCGAGGAAAAATATTTGGGTGCTGCTGGGATGTAAAAAAAATAACTTTATCGTTAAATTTCTTTAGTAGCTTTTGTTTTGTAACTTAAGAGTGTGTTTGGATGAAAAAATTTTAAATTACCTAACATTTCAAAATTCATTCATTTTGAAATTCACTGATTTGCAATTTATGGAATTGCAAATTTAGTGTTTGGACGGTTTTGTAGAAGTGAGAATTTTATATGTTGTTCTACATCTAAAAAATTGAACACAGAAAATTTGACGGTGTATTGATACAAACTAATTATAGAGAGTTTTCTTTTTTAATGCGAGAAGGTAGCTAAAATTATGGAAACAAAAGAAGAGTTATTGTCTCTCTATACTTGTGGAAAGGATTTGTCAAATAACTAGTCTGAACTAGTTATTTTACAGGGGATTTTAGCACGCCAAATACCCTTTTCAAATCCTCCTAGAATTTGGTAAATTCATCTCATCATAATTCAAACAAGAAATTTGGTGTGATGTATTTTCAAATCCTCTATAAAAGTAAAATTCTCAATTCAATTATTTAATCCAAAAACACTCTAAAAAAATGCTGCTAAGAGTTATCGCTGAAAATATTAACAGAAATACTACTAACTATGTTTAGCGATCATTAATTAGCACTATACAAGGGATTGCATATGATTACCATTTTATTCTTATTGGTAATGCAAAAACACCACATTATTTCTCAAGGAGGAGGAATCTGAAACATTAGGGTATTGCCGTAAGGATGCCAAGATATATCAGTCTAATGATATGCATGAGAAGTGATTAGATGATTGATTTGTCACCCTACTTATTATGGTCCAAGACCCTTTTTCTCAGTGTCCCATGATTCCCAACCTAGTATTGACTCAATCATGTTTGTACCCTTTGGGTGAAAACACAATTCCTTTTCTCTCCGGTTGTCTCTCTGAAGAAAAGTTCTACAATAGCATTCATTTCCTAGTTACAACTCAGCGGTGTAGCGGATTCTCTAGCTAAAGCCGCTAGTTTCGATACTTTTATATCTAGCACTTTTATTCATCATCGGGACGGCACTACTCCCTTTTGCTTTTAAATATGTACGGTGAAATTTTGTCCCGTAAGACTCCCGTAATGTGATTCTATTCTCAATGTAAATACTTTTAGTTCTTGACCGAAAGGGGTAATAAAAACTCAAGTCTTTATCCTTAGCATCTCAGAAAAGGAGACGGAAACATTGCGTGCTCTTGATACGTGGGAGAAAGTGGGATGTGAAAAAGTATCCTGAAAATTGTTGACTTAGTTTTTTTTATGGACAGAAGGAGTTATGGCATAGACTATTAACAATTGCGTCCAGGCGTTGAGCTGCAAACCGCACTTTGTTTCTTGATTTAATTGATTTAAAGATTCTGTATGCCTGGAACTTAATGTGTTAAAAGTTTGGATTTAGCCATGATACAGCTTACAAGTTGGGAAATGATAAGAAGTCACATGAAGTATCTATGAGACTATGACCTTAGATTTCCCTAAACAACGAAGGGGACCAAAATAAATCAACAACATTGAGATGTTGTGCAAGAAAAGGGATTATTATACTCTATGTGAATTGCATCTGGCCACTTTGAATTTTGTTTCTTATAAAAACGTTCACTTCCAATTAGCCAACTGGTAACAAGCCATTGTGGGGCCCCAACCTCCTCTAATTGGTTTACAGAAGGCCAAGGAAAAAGAGACCCACTTCACTCCCTCCTCTGTGTCCCCCTCCCTCAACAAACCCAACTACAAAAACCCCCCTAAGCCCCTCCCTCCCAACTAAAGTAGCACACACATTAACTCATTATCTCACTGCGGCATTTCAACAAACAATTTACGACAAGAAACGTTATACTTTTTTCCCGAGCATGGCTAGGCCACAGCAGCGATATCGTGGGGTTCGACAGAGGCATTGGGGCTCTTGGGTGTCCGAAATTCGCCACCCTCTACTGTAAGTTGGTCAGCGTTTCCAACAAATGCGTTCCTTTCAGGTACATTTTTCAGTGGTCTTCCATTTGTTACTGATTAAGAAACGTATCTGTTTTTGTGCAGGAAGACTAGAATTTGGTTAGGAACATTCGAAACATCGGAGGACGCGGCACGAGCCTATGACGAAGCGGCCAGGCTCATGTGCGGTCCAAGGGCTAGAACCAACTTCCCTTACAACCCCAACGCGACGCAGTCATCGTCCTCAAAGCTCCTTTCGGCTACTCTGACGGCGAAATTGCATAGGTGCTACATGGCTTCGCTGCAAATGACCAAACCGCCAATGCCAGAGCCTCAGAAATTCACGCCTTCTCGCGGGGTTACAGCCAAATGCATTGTAACAAAAGCTGAAGAAACGCTTTCTTCTTGGTCACCCGAAAAGAAACCAACAGTGGCCCCTCAGCAGGAATTCAAGTCCCTTGAAGATGACCATATCGAGCAAATGATTGAGGAGCTGCTTGACTATGGGTCCATTGAGCTCTGCTCTGTTATGCCACCACAGGCTATGTGATGCTCTGTTATGCCACCACAGGGCACAGGCTATGTGATGTTACTCCAATTCATCAGGATGGAATCAAGAAACCACGAAATATCCTAGCTATGGGGGCATTTTCCCATGGCAATCTGCTAATTTAACCCATTTTTCTCAAAGCCTTATTAGCCTCTAGCACTAGTATTAGTAGTAGATCCTCTGTTATTCCTAGAACTTTATGTTCTAAGCGACCCATCGGAGGATGCTGCATGCACAGTTGTACTATGTTATGAGATTTGATGTCCTAATAATAATTATTTATGTCTTGTTTTGGACCGTCAATTATGGCTAAAATTGTTCGCAAAGTACTGCTACTTCTTCTTGTGCACTCAACAACACAAAAAATGCCCCACTAATAACTTGTCCAGCTCTTATCCAGTTAAAAGATGTATGATAAGAAGGTCTTATTGTCAAAGACCACACTGGTTTTTGTCAAACAGGCTGTATCCTAATAGCAGCTACACTATTTTCTTTTCATATTCGTACACGGCGAAATTTTGACTACAACCCAGTTTCTAGGAAGAGCGTACAATTTTTTATATAATAATCATTAATGATTGCTAAATATTACTATTAGTGACATTTTTTTGTATTTTTAGCGACGATTCTTAGTAATATTATTTAACGTCACTTGATAAAATTCACTGCACATAAATAGTGACAGTCATTTACTGCTATATGAGAGGTCGTAAGCTCTTCCTACTATCCGTGTTGCAGCCGTAATTTTATTTATTGGACATTGCTTTGATAGAAACTGATTCTACTATGTCAACTCGTTTGCTACCGATGTTAACTCGTGTTTGCACAATGGATTGGCGGTGACTTGTATAAATTTTTGTTTACGAAGTTTGGACAACCAAAGTGCCAATTACTTAATAATGCAATCTGGGAAAGATAAAGTTGCACTCAAGGAATTAATAATGTCAGGTGAACTGGCGAATTGAGAAGCACCCACCACCTTCTAGGTTTATCTTATCTTAACTTGATAAAATAATCTGGTGCAATAATTTATTAATGGAGTGATTTGATGTTTTTCTTGAGAAAAATTTCGATTCTGTCATATTTTCAAATGGACCCAATTACCATTGTGAATTTAGATGGAGATATAATTGATTTTATTTCAACAAAACCGAGTGCCTCTATTCAACTAAGTAAAGCTTTTCATTTAAAGTATTGTAAGACAATGTTACGTGAGAGTAAATAATAAATAATACTTCAATATATAAGTCTTGTAGGCATCTCCTTTCATAGTCAATTGGTTTTGAATTGAATGTCCATACAGAGCTGGTCAATCTAGTTTCAGCATACAATTCAAAGATCAATTCATCCACGGCCCACCCAGTCTAATTCTCCGCGTCCTAGGCATACCCAAAAGTCAATGGGTTGCATGTTAAGGGGCGAGTTGATCGAGAAATATAAATCACAAATTGATAAATAATAAATACTACTTCAATATTAAGTTTTGTAACATTTATCCTCACAGTTAGTTGGTTTCGAGTGGGATGTTTTCACAAGTAATATAGAGATATATCAAATTTCAGGAGCCACTAAGAAACAATTTAAAAGGTCACTAATCCTTGTGAAATCCATGCGTGTTACATATTGCACTTTCTTTGCGTAGTGATTATGCTACAATTTGAAACTACTTTTTTCCATTTTTCAGCTTCATTTTGTTCATTGTAGTTTACCTCTTATGGGATAGCTTTAGTTGAGAGCGAAATAGAAAGTAGCTTAGTAATCTATTTCATGTCATTTTCATTTTGATGTTCACTTCATGGTTACTCAAGATAGTTAAAGCGAGATTACCAAAATCAGCGTGTAAAATAGCACCTTTCTTCCATGTTTCAAAGTGTTAAACTGGTACCTCAAGTGTTAGGTGCTTCAATACCACTTTCTCAAGAACCTGATGTGCATCAAATGATTATGGCTGCTTAAGAGTTGAGATATGGAAATATGTTGATGGTATCAAACTTATTCCATTACTTAGGGTTGTTTGGTAAAATTAAATTTTGAGTGCTGAAAACTTAAATACTGATTAGCAAAACTTAAAACTTAAGTGACAGAATCATTATCATTGAAAAATTAGTTAAATTGTTTGAACCGACCGCAAATGTCTGAAAAAAATTTCATTTGACCATCATTATACATGCATGCAGGTGTCTTATAAGTTGTTGTTGTCAAAACCGTGTTGGCTGTGTTTTTGGTGATGGTGGCGAAAGGGGTTGAGATGGTGGCGAAAGGGGTTGAGATGGTGGTGATAGTGAAGCGATGTTGGTAATTGTGGTGGTAACGAATGGTGGCAACATGGCAGTTATAGTGTTGTTCATATTAAGATTGTTTCGGCGGAGGTGGTGGTGGTGGCGATGAATGGTGGGGGTGGTTGTGTCTTCGTGCTGGTTATGGTGTTGGTAGTGAGGGTGGTTGTATGGTGGTGGCAGCGACAACGGCTAGGTCGTGGTAATTGTGGTGGTGGCGGCAAAAAGGAGGGGGAGGTGGATTTAGTGTGGTGGAGGTGGTGTTGCTAGTTATTGATTGCGGCGTCATCATAATGATAATAATTTCTTTACGTGCAATTGTGTTCAACAACTTTTGCCTATCTCATATAAAATAACTTATTAGTATTAAGTAAGCCCACTATGATTTAAAATTTGATTTATCCATGAATTAACTTTTGCGCTAATGTCAACTATGTGCCCTAAAATATAACCCCAGTACAGCTTTAGTTCTCACATTTGAAATTAAAGTACCAAATCAGTACCTAAAATTTTGTTTTTGAACCAAATCAGTCTGATGTCTATCGAGAGCTCATAGTCGTTTAAAACTCAAAGGGTAATACCGTCAAAACCAAAAAGTATTCATGATCACTTCTTTCACCCACCATCATCGTTAACCACCTTCACCGACTTTCTTATCCACCTAGCCTCCATCACCACCACCACCACCACTGCCACCCAATAGCCACCGCCATCAAACCTTCTTAACGCAACCTTCTTCATATCCTTAGTAACCTGTATTAGGCTCTCCTCATTCTGAGATATTAAGTTCATATCTCAAATAGTTCAATCACATAGATATACCCATCACACACATAGAGATGCAAGCACCCACACGAACACCTACCCCCCCCCCCCCCCCAAAAAAAAAAACTAAAATGTCATTATATGTAACATTACTAGATCTAGGGGCACTACAATTCATCAGGTGGTGGCTAGTGTTGTTGGTGAAGAAGGTACGACGGTAGGGGAGCGGTGTTTGGATCTTTGATGGTGGTGGCGCTGAGTATGGTGAGGGTGGTGATGCAGGGTCAGATCTATGATGGAGATGGTGCTGGGTCAAATCTATGATGGTGGTGTTGTTCAGTATGGCGAGGGTGGTGGTTGTAGGTGCGGTAGGGGTGGTCTCAGTTTCAAATGAAGAAGGTGGTGGTGGTGGGTTGTAGCTACTTGGGAAGTGGTAGTAGGTGTTGTTCTACATGGTGGTGGGTATTGCCCGACAAGGTGGTGAGGTGTCGATGTCGGGCGATGCACTTGTGTGTGTGTGGGTGGGTGTTGGGGGGGGGGGGGGTTATGGTGTGTGTCGATAACATTATGTGTGTATGTACGTTTAACTTTGGCAGATTTTATTCCAAGCCATCATACTAGGATGACATGGACCAATCAACTAGGAAAAAATGGCCATTTACGGATCTATTTTATGAATGTTTTTTATAATGACAATCATACCCCTTGAATTTTTAACAGCTTCCAGCTTCCAATAGCCTTCGAACGAATTTCGTTGAAAATAAATATTTATGTACTGAATTGGTACTTTTTAAATGTTGGGTACTTAAGTTGTACTGGGATGATACTTAGCCCTTTACTTTTCAAGTGATACAAGATTAAGTGTTTCAAGAGCACTTAAGTTGAAATCATTGAAGATTTTATGTTTTAAGTGCTTGATTGCGATATTAAACACACTCTAATAGTATGTAGGTCTTTCTTATGTGCTTCATGTGTTTTATTTTTTGGTTACTTATGGAACTTTGAGACGAGGAAAGTTACTAATCTAAACTATCGAAAACAGTCTGAGGTCTGGGAACTTCGCCTATGTTGACATTTAACAGCTCTCCAACACCGAGGTGGCTCATCATGAAGTATCATTATGTAACGCCCCGACGTTTTAGAGGTGCCCAAAATAATTACTAATTTGTTGAGAGAAAAATGATGATGATTTTTAATGACAATTGAGATTGGTATTGTCGTGCTTGTTAGGTGTCATCGTACTATCGTGAAACCTTATGCTTATTGAGAGTCAGTGTTGATTACTTCTAATCAACACCTCGTTCTACCTACTATCATCGTACTTGTAAAGTGTCATCAAACTATCGGGACAAAAACATGCTTCGAGCAGCTCGTCGTGCTTTGCTTAGTCTTGTATTGCTTGTTAGGTGACATAGTCTTGTCTCGTCATCTCGTGCTTTGAGCATTGTCGTGTTTGCTACGTGGCACAACATTTTCTCGTCACCTCGTGCTTCAAGCCTCGTCGTGCTTGTTAGGTGGCACAACCTTGTCTCGCCACCTCGTGTTTCTTTCCACCTTGTGCTTCCTAGAAAGTTTTATAAATAGCCCTTTGATCTCTTTCAAATTATTTCAAGTTATCTTTGACGTCACTAATAGATAGTAAGTAAGAAGAAGTTTAGCCATGACCGGAGAAGAATGATGATAGGGACTTATATGGAGGAATTGTTTAAGTGATTTCCTCATAGTAAGGGGAATTATGTATCACTATTCCCTTATCGCACGTGGTTTTTTCTTAACGTTCCTCGTTCTTTTAAACACTATTATTCTGAAATTTTGCTCAAATGCTTGTCTTGTATTTTGGTAACAATTCTGTTTTTGAAATACGTTTGTGTGACGTAACTTAAGAAAAAATGCTCCTATGAATTGTCCATGTGCATGATATGTTATAATTATGATGCAACTAAGCTTTGATGGTTCCCTTTGAGGATACCGGAAGTAAGATGCTGAAATGTTATGTTTGATTTGCAAATTGGGTATTGAATTAGTTTACTAATTGTTCGGGTTACTAAGTCACAGTTGCGTTGTCTGTTTGACTATCGCGTTTTTGGTTCTCGAATTGTTTAGCATGTTGATTATGAACCTATGGTGCTATGACTATTCCACTTACTAGGCTCCCCCCCCCCCCACCTCCCCAATTTACCTCTCCAGTACATATGATTATTTTGGTGAGGTTATGCAAACGGAAATATGAGTGGGACTTGCAGTTTCGAAAAATGTTTGTAACTTAGTTTTGAAAAATGTTTTTGAAATACGTTTGTGTGACGTAACTTAAGTAAAAATGCTCCTATGAATTGTCCATGTGCATGATATGTTATGATTATGATGCAACTAAGCTTTGATGGTTCCCTTTGAGGATACCGGAAGTAAGATACTAAAATGTTATGTTTGATTTGCAAATTGGGTATTGAATTAGTTTACTAATTGTTCGGGTTACTAAGCCACAGTTGCGTTGTCTGTTTGACTATCGCATTTTTGGTTCTCGAATTGTTTAGCATGTTGATTATGAACCTATGGTGTTATGACTATTCCACTTACTAGGCTCCCCCCCCCCCCCCCAATTTACTACCTCTCCAATACATATGATTATTTTGGTGAGGTTATGCAAACGGAGATGTGAGTGGGACTTGCAGTTTTGAAAAATGTTTGTAACTTAGTTGTAGGTCTTGTAATATGACTGAGACTGCGTTGTGGTTAAGTTGAAGATATCGAATTATATTTATCAGTGACTTCGGTCACCACACATTATGTGCGCATGAGATAGACCGTAGCTCGCTATGAGCAAAGTATTTCCTTGTCGCATATGTCTTACGTCACAATGCCAAGTATTGGCTAACAAATTTCTCATTAATGTTTTGATGTCTTTTTTTTTCTTTTTGGCCAAATAACATTCGCTAAGATAAAGTTCAAGGTAAAAAAAAAAAAAAAAAAAAAAATTGGCAACCGTCTATGAAAGGACCTATAAAATCCTAAGGAGATAACACAATCAAGAGATGGTGTCGGAATACTCCATTATGCCTTCAACATAGATCATCACTGTCCAATCAAACTTAATTTCCCTAGCTCTACCAAAATAGTCAGCAAAGAAAGCAAATTCAACAGGGGCACAATTTAATAATATCTGCAACCCGATCTCCTCGACTACGATAAGAGAGCCAGCAACCAACCAAAACCCTTGGAAAGAGGAAATTTTTTGGGACAAAAGAAACAACACGTAAAAAGCAAAGGGAAATGCCAAAATTAAAGAACACCGATGGGAAAAGTAAATTTAAAGTTTGAAGCGAAAGGGAGTACAAGGTAAGATAAGCGAGAGCGAGGGCCCCTATGAGAAGAGGCACTCCCCAAAAGGCGCTAGAAAGAAGACAGAGAAAAAGAGTATTTAATCCGATCGTTGCCAAACATTTAGAGTTTGTAGCCTCTAAGACGATGTGGATGGACTAGTGTTTAGGTGATTATTAGTTACGTTAATGTCTGAATCACAACAGTATTCACTTCTTGGAAAAAATAAGAGTTCATGTAGAAAAGTAAGAGCCACGTGATGTAAGGTGACTCTCCTACTTAAATCACGTACACAGGTAATGAGAATGTTCTCAGGCACTGCCATTTTTTGACATCATCTAGCAAGTTGATTGTACTAACCTCAATGTATAATAGATTTGTAAATTAACATCCCAACAAATCAAAGTAGCATTTTCTTACCTCAATATGTGGCAAAAGTTAGGGGGGTCGCGGTGGTGAATTTCTATGTTAAGTGAGAGGCGTTTTGGTTAGGTCACTTAATTCTAGATTATAAAATGCAACAGCAATGTAAGGGAATTTGCAAAATAAAGCATACGTATATATCAATTAAAAAGAGAAATTTCAACCTAATTCAATACAAGTGTTTGCGCACAGACACATAGAATCACTCAGACACACCCAACCGGACAATCGCACAAACTCATATAGAGAATCACATATCCACACACAAAAGATCATGCACGACAACGCGTGCACGTACACACACAAAATATATTAATCGAGTATTGAATAAGGGCATGGCGGTTGAAACTCTAGATTTGTTTGTTAAGTCTGGATTTCGATTCATGCGTGAAAATTTGAGCCTTTACTCCAAGAAGTTTTTATAATCGCTTATGATACATTTATTGCCATATGTTAACGGTCTCTTGTGGTGGCGATCTCCAAATGATGGCGGTGGCGTTAATTGGTGAGTGATGCATCAAACTCTATAAATTAAGGGAGCGTTTTGCAAACCCTAAACATTGAAGGAGCTAATTGCAAAAACAAGACAATGAATGAAGGCCATATGACCAAATTACCCCCACTAAACTGAGGGAGCATTTTTTTTGCGATCCCAAATTTTTTCAAAATATTTTGCGAAATGCTAATTTTTGCTAAACGTTTGTTGTGTTGAGGTAAAAAAAAAAAAAAACCAATTTTGATTTGCTGAGATTATAATTTGCAAACATGGCATATGATGAGGTACATTTTGCCAATTAACCCTCGTCCAGCTCGTGAACTGACCCGTGTTGCCATGTGGTCCAAATAAAAGTTTGGTGACATGCCATAAAAAACTTACCCACAACAACACATAGTGGTATCTCTTTTTTCCAAGCGCCAATTCTTGGTACCACCAACTCAGGTACCATTTTATGTGTGTTTCAATATCTGCAACATCAAATGTTAGGTTTATTTCACATTGTTTGATTGATAAAACTTAACAAGAACAAGTATGATGCACTTCTACTTTTAAGCCAGCAAAAACAGCTCTCACTAGTAAATTGATCAAAACTCCCCACTAAGTTAGAAACCCCAAAGACCTTGCACCCAGACCCTTGCATACTTATCTACTGTTTACATTTGTCATGCTTATCTTTAGGTATTTTGGTGTCCCATCTGTGGCCAGTGAAACTTCATGATGGTTCCCCTGTTTGGAAATTGATTTTGTTCCCCGCAACCATCAAAAACTAAAGTTGTGCATCCTCATTATTTTGTTTTACTTTTCATTTAGCAAAGGTGGTTAAATCATGGCATGCTAGTGAGTTTGCCATCATCATTAGTTTGAATTTTGTGACGTTGGAGACATGAAGTTTCACCTGACCAACCAACCAAAATTTCCCAATCCCAATAAATCATAACTCAGAGTGGTCACCAAATCAAAAGAGTGGTCAACCTTTCTAATCACATTTATCAACTTTCTCGATTAGATACGATATTCACTCACTTATATCACTAGATTTTTCCTTTGTTCTTGCTCTTGTCGCCGTTCCTTTTTCTCTTTCACGGGATTTTGATGTGGCGAAATAGTCTCGACAAGTTCTATGATGCACCATTTTAATTTTTGCTGTGAAACTTAATTGATTTTTAAAGATATGATCGCGTATAACCAAGATACATAGCGGTATAATGATAGCTGAAACATTCTTTGTAAAAAACGCTCGTCAATTCTCTCACATTGTACCACATTAGTTCCACCACAGTTAGCAAGGGTATATAAGGGACTTTCCCAACTTTTTTCTAAATGCGTTTGTTTCATTTTGTCATTTGGTTACCTAATTTTGTTTGTTCCTCGAGAAAACATGTTGGGGCCACATTTGGTGTTCCTCAGCAAATTTCTGGTCTATATGAAACCTGACCTAGAGGTAGAAAGAGATGCATCGCCATAGCAGACCTACAGCAAAGGAGTCAAAAAAAAAACACAATAATCAATTTAGAAATAAGATGTCGCTATAAACGACATCTTACACTGACAACGGTCAAATATTAATAGAAAATTTCAAAATGCTATTCTTTCATTCTTTTCTATTCTTTCACCAGGACAATTAAGATGTCCATAACTTACTACTCAATAGTGAAGTGGTTATGGCGACCCCATATATCTAGCCAACCTCTGTGATGGCTAGCGAGTGATGAGTGATGCTCAACACTGGTCTAGAATATACAAAGGACCTCGAGATTCAAAATTCACCCTACGGTCCCCACTACTCCAACCGATGGGTCTAGGGGCTTCCTTGGAGTAATCAAACAAAAATGGTGTACCTACATTTTAAGATGTCAATGTGTTACTAACTTCAATTCGGAGGGACACTATAAGTATGTAAAGAACTATACTATTGTTTGCGTCTAGTTGCAAATCTCCAATGTGATTATAGGCAAAGGTACACTCGATTCATAGTGTAAGGTCTTCTTTGCCGTTCTCTAACGACTTCTCTTACACTGAAATGAAACGATAAACTAAGATTGTAAGTTAATCAGGACTATGCTTGATTTTCTAAGTGCTACAAAGCGACTGCAAAGTACTATATAAAGGAAATTGAAACAAAGTCTATAAGATATAGAGTTGTATCCTCTTTCTTCTTCACTCTCTTTTTTATATGTCTTCCTTCATTGTTGGAACCTAACTGGTTTTAATTGCTCAAAATTATCGACTGACATATAACTGTTCAAAATTGTCGATTGTCATAGCTTCAATTGACAGCTATGAATAACTGATCTCATGTCTTATTGCTGATTTGCTGTCAAGCTCCACATTCGTCCATTAACTGCCACTTATCATTATTGGTGTTTAAGTCATGATTATTGGTCAATAATAAAACTTATGCCAACAATGACATATAATCAAGAATAGGGCATCAAATCTAATTTATAAAATCCATAAAGGCAATGATCCTACCAATCCCCGGAGCCTGCCCAAAATTTACAACTAGAAGGTTAGTCCCATAACTTTTGAACAACAGTTTCTTGGCCCACAAAGTTGTATAAAGAATTAGTGGTGTTTGCAAATTTTTCCATAAAATAGAACCAGACTGAGGTTTGAAAAATAACCAAGATATTCGGTTCACTTAAGATCCTGAAATGCTGGTCAAGCGTTTTGTTGGCCGTGTGTATGTGTTGGAATGTGCATTTTCTTTTGTTTGCTGGCAGCTTTAATCAAGAACTAGTGATCAAAATGTGCATGTGTCTTCTGGGTGTGACGGGGTGTGTCACAATATCGTGTGCCTCTGAGTACTCTGTGTGTGAGTGAGTGTGAATGTGAGTGTGAGTGTGTGTTCTTTATCCTGGCAGCTTTGAGGCATTAACAGTCATCGCACTGGGGAGATATGCAGAGAGTGGAATTATGGAAAATACAATGGCAAAAGTAGGTTCTCTTGAATTCATACCAGGTGAAAAAGAGAATGAACTCAAGGAGTCAAAACTGAGATCTTCCTCAGAAATAAAGTGGTCAAAACCAATCATGGTGTATCCAATAATGGTGTATTATGGAATCTCACGAGGAAATGTTGGACAGACAATGATTTCACAAGGCCTTGGCTTCTTTTGATACCGACCCTATTTAATTATGTGCTCATTTTTTGTATTTGATCCAACTTCCTCCGTGTCTCCAGCTTTAGAAGGTAAATAATCAAACTTAATTAAATTTATATTAAAGTAGGTTTAAGTTATTTGATAAAAATAGATAAATTAATTTGATTTGATTCAATGTGCTCAAAACTAATTAAATCCAGAGTCCTCATTTTTTTTTTTTTTTTGGATTCGGATTTAATCAATTTTAGAAAATCAGACTTGACCAAAAGAATTACCATGAGGTCCTCACATATAAACATACATTAAATGCCTCTTTAAATATTAGTCATGTTATACGGTCACTTTGCCCACTAAACTTGTCCAGACACCTTCAACAACTTTCAATTTATTACGCTTAAAATAAATTAAAGCTTATTTTTCAACAATTCATTCTGATTTAATCAAAAGCTATTCTTGAGAATCAATCTTAAAGGGCCTTTTAACGGTTATGTACATGCAAGCAGTCGAGGTTCAAGCACAGATGAAAGAAGAGAAGTACGTTAGACTAACAACCAAGATAAACTGTAAGCACCGAAAATTCACATAACCGCTCCCTACTAGTTTGAACACCAAAAAAAAAAACAGATGATATGCATTGATTCCTATGTTTCAGTTGCTATAAAACACAATAAGAAGAATAATAATACATGCTCGATCTGGAGCAAGCGAGTCATGCAAAAATCCAAAAGGCAGAAAGGGGTTGGTTTAGGAGTGAAGCAAAGTTTGGTGGCCTACTCTCTGCAAAAGCCAACACACTTTCAACCAATTTTAGAGCACGAAGAAAACTTTTTCAGTTTGTTGGACTTGGAGGGAGGTGGTGTTGTGTTTGTGGGGTTCACAGGATTATCCAGAAAAACCAAACCAGAGAGCCCCATCTTCTCTCTGTGTTTGGGTTTGCAAGGCATGGCACGTCTCTCCCTGCCCTTCTCCATTCCCCATCCCCTCACATGTGAGAACATGTTCATATATAACTTCCACATGGTGCTAACCAACCACCACCACCACCTTCTTTACTAGATTAAGGACCACAGTGGCTTGAGACTGCACCCTAACCTCTCTTCCGCCCGCCTCCTCCCCCTCTCTCACCAAGGACAACGACGACTTTTAGGATTACATTTTTGGCGTAATTAGTTATATACATGTAACGTTAATTGATTGTAACCGTATAAGAGCTAGCGTTGTAGTTTCTTATTATATTCTACCTTGTTCAAAGTTATAACTTTTTCTTACAATTTTTCCTGTTTTAAACATGAATGCAGTACCTTAAAGACATGCAAAATAAACAGTTCCTGACGTTTTCATTGAGAAAATTAAAGCATTTACTCTTCACCATTGAAGAGGAGCACCTGAGGTATAGGAGATAGGAGAAACAACGAAGATAAACTATCAAAATGTTTATATCAAGTGACACCCCGTGTTATGGTGGGGACCCCCTACCCGTTTATTATTGTGAAAATATAAGAAAGTTCAAAGGGGAATATAAAACTTACCTCGGATACATGAAAAAGGAGGGTGGGACATATATTCTCCAAACCCCTCAAAAAACATGAATATCCACAAGTTTGGAGGACATGGACCTAGGGCCCTGGGAACTACTATTGTCTCCTTCACTAAATATACAATTTCTATCCAAATTATATGCAAGAAACATTATTTTTAATGATATAAAAGTGAATTTCTTCATGGACCCCACAAACTTTCTCAAAGTAGGACGTGTGAGATGATAAGTCAAAAAAAATTGGGAATCAATGAGTCATCGCACAAGCCACGGTGAGGTAAAAACATATGTCGCGATGTAACAAACTCAAGTTGCATGGATCACCATTATCTTCTATTTTTTCATCATTGAATTTTTTTTTACTTTTTTCAACCTTATAAAAATTGTAGAAGAGCATTTCACTGTCTTAAACAAACATCACCTTGAGGACGATTTTGTACATGGACAAAATTTTCTAGAGTGTAGGTTAAGAAACCAATGGTAATAAGGCTTGAAAACCAAATATGATACCGAAATCCCTCGTTTGCCCCCATGGACACCGAGTCTAAACGATCACTACGCTGCTTACGTGCTCCCATATGGAGAGTCAAATTTAATGCAGTTTAGATAATTGAATATGCTGAATATTCATCCTTCAAAGTGAATCAATGTCAATCTATTCGCTAATTTTGCCAATCATTCTTTACCGCCTTCAATTTTTTTTGTTGTTGTTGCCTTTTTATCATTTCTTTTACTTTTTTCAATACTTCTTTTTCTTTCTTATTTTCAAGAGTTAAAGGATACCTATATTTGAATCATTGTCGTCTCTATCATCTAAAATTTGGTTCCTGATATGGCTAAAAATATATGCCCAGTCGTGTGATGACACGTGGTGGATTAGCTCATGGTCAACAGTTAATCCCGGATTTGAGGGTTACGTTATTAATAGAGTCAGAGTCCTAGAAGGATAATGATGTTATCAGGAAGGGGTTGTGACGTGATCTCCAAGGATCCTAACACGATCCTAATTTATATGTTTTATGATCTATCTATCAAGACATGCAAGCCGACCATGACTCTTGAATCTAGGCCTATATCAGGATAACTATCCCCAGGTACGTGGGACAGACACACAGAGATACTTGGTGACTCTTGCTATTCAGAGTTCTACCCCTGTAGCTATCTCTAACTTTAGCATCGGAGACTCCTCTACCGGAACCCCACTCGGCTGTCACTGTGTTCAGTTTTGCAGGTCCTTTTTTCGGTCGTGGTTCCCTATCAAGTTTTTAACAGCAACAGATTGGCGCCATCCGTGGGACCCAACAGGGAACATGGCCAAACAATCGTCTTCCAACACATCTTCAGTCAGTCTCTTGACTCAAAATCGACAAACACGATCCAATGGCACTCGCCAGGGGGACCGTTCTCGCGATCGGCGTTTGATCCCGTCCCACTAGCACGCCGAAAATACTCACGTGAATGTAACCTCTGTTACGCTGCAGACGAGTAATTCTCGTGAGAATCACTCTCCAACTCCTACGCTGAAAAGGGCTGACCTTCGTCACCGCCTCAACCATAAACTTTTTAAGACGCCGAATGCGGACCTGATGAAAGAAATCCAAGAGCTCAAGGGTGTGGTAAACACCATGCAGAGAACGCTCAAAGTCGTTGCTCCAACTACTTCTACCAATCAGCCTCACCTAGATCTAAGTGCCTCCGTCTCAGACTAACAAGAAGCAGTTCATGTTACCGATGAGATCCCTCATTAAAAGGGACCAGGTAACACATAATAAGAAGCAGTTCATGTTACCAATGGGATCCCTCATTAAAGGACAACACAATTTATCCCCTATTCTGGTTGACAAATCCTGAGGCCGGTGCCATTCGGAAGGAGGACGTCCTCAAGAATGGATTTTTCATGAGGAACGATGAGTTCGGCCCCAAGGGCGAGCTTCTTAGCAATCCATTATGAGCCCCGCCCACAGAGATTTTCTCCTCTAATGGGGCATTGCGGAGATCCTTTATCCGAAGCCATCAAAAAGATAAAACTGCCTCTTAGCTTCAAAATGCCCCAGTGTGACATGTATGATAGGAGTAGCGACCCTGGGGATCACTTTACCAGTTCTAGATGAACATGCTGCTCTTTCAGGTTCTGACACTATTATGTGCCCCACTTTTTCGACAATCCTAAGAAAGGCTGCCATGCATGGTTCAAATCTCTGTAGCCAAGGTCCATTCACTCGGTCGCTCAGCTATCAGACCTATTTCAAAAGCATTTCATGAGCAGTCGCACCAGAAGAAAGAACTCTGCAAGCCTCCTCAACGTAGTGCAAGAAACGAACGAGTCCCTATCCCAATATTTAGGGTTTTGGGCGGGGGGTGGGGGTGTGTTCAACACAACAATGCTAGAGATCGACAACTTGGGCGAGTCGGTAAAATACATGACCTTTCTGCTCGGCCTTCGACCTACGTCGAAGTTCGCATTCGTGGTCACCAAAAGTCCCCCCGGAAGCATTAGCGCACTGTTAGACAAGGCTAACAAGTACATCCAAGCTGAGGAATACTTGAAAACGCATAAGGGGAACCAAAACGACAACGGGCAAGAACAAGGAAAGCATTCCCGTGATGATAGTCCTAGAGGCAGAAGAAACTCTAAGCGCTCGAGATGGGATGAGGGGCGCCCCAAGGAGCCATTCAATATGAAGAACTTGACACCTCTAAACACTTGACCGTCATAAATTCTTCATGAGATAAGAGACAAGGAGATCCTAGACCGACCAGACAGAATGAGGTTAGCCCCGAGCAAGCGAGATAAGAATTAATGGTGCCGATACCACAACGATCACAGCCATACCATTGATAATTGCCAGTCACTCAAGCGTGCGATTGAGGCCTTCATCAAACACGAACATTTAAAAAATACGTCGCATGAAAAGACGTTAGAAGAAAAGTGACTCCTGTAGTGGGATAAGAAGAGGTGCAAGAAAATCCAAGCACCATCAATAGCATCTCGGGGGGCATTGCAGTAGGAGGCTCATCTGGACAATGGTGCAAGGCTTATACGAGAAAGGAGTGCACCACTAACTGACCTCGGCAAAGAAGGGGAAGACGGAGCCAATACCTACAATTTCCTTTTCAAAAGATAACGTATGGGAAATAAAAATGCCCCATGACGACCCGATAGTTCTTACCCTCCGGGTGGGTAATTTTGACGTCAAAATAATCTTGGTTGACAACGGAAGTTCGACGGAGGTACTCTTTTATGAGGCATTTCTAAAAATGAACATAATGTCTGATCGGCTCCGCAAGATAGACACCTCTTTATGGCTTCTCCAACCATCATGTGTCTTGTAAAGGAATCATTGTGTTGCCCGTCGCCGTTGGCATCCCACCCCCTCCCCCCCCAGCTCAAGCAAAGTTAATGTTGGATTTTGTTGTAGTTCACGTCCCTTCGACCTACAATGCCATTCTTGGTCGGACAGCGCTAAACCAGTTGAAGGCTGTGGTGTCCACATATCACATGAAAATGAAGTTCCCCACATATCACGGAATAGTGGAGGTCAAGGGTGACCAGGTGGTAGCTTGACAATGTTACATGGCATCATGCTGAGCCAAAAACTATGAGGCCCTCATCATTGAAGATTTGAGAGAAGAAACCAAGACTCGGAGGGGTAAGACAGTCGAAGACCTCATGAATATCGAGCTATAGCCCGATAACAAAGACAAGGTGGTGGTACGAATTGGGAAAAGTCTCGAGGAAGACCTCAAGCTCAAGCTTGCCAACCTCCTCCGAAGTTACTCAAACATCTTTGCATGGACAGCTTCTGATATGCCTGGGATCGATCCCGAGGTAATAACTCACAAGTTGAACGTGGACCCGTCCAAGAAATCAGTCAAGCGGAAGAAGCAAACATTTGCCCCAGAGAGACAAGTAAAGATAGAGGAAGAAGTGGACAAGCTGCTAGAGGCTAGATTTATTAAGAAGATTCACTACCCGGACTGTATCGCCAACGTTGTTATGTTTTCGAAATTAGGCAACCGATGGCGTATATACATTGACTTTACAGACCTCAATAAGACATGCCCAAAAGACAATTATCCATTTCATCGGATCGACATCCTCATTGATGCCACCTCGGGGCACGAGTTATTAAGTTTCATGGATGCATACCTAGGGTACAATCAAATAATGATGTATGAAGGTGACATCCCTAAAACATCATTCACCACAAAGCGGATACTCTACTTTTTTAAGGTAATGCCCTTCGAGCTCAAGAACATAGGGACTACATATCAGCATTTGGAGAACACGATCTTTCACGACTTAATCGGGAAGAATATGGTGGTGTATGTGGACGATATTTAGTAAAGAACGATAAGGTAGAGTCCCATGTCGAAGACCTCGAGGAAATCTTTGACATCTTGAGAATGTACGAGAAGAAATTGAACCCACTCAAGTGTGCGTTCAGAGTGGTATCCGGGAAATTCTTGGGGTTCATGGTTTTTCATCGAGGCCAATCTGGAGAAAATAAGTGCCATTCAGGCCATGAAACCGCCTAAGTCGATCAAGCAAGCACAAGAGCTCACAGGTAAAGTCACCGCCTTGGGGAGATTCATGCCCAAGTCCGCAGAAAGGTGTCTGCTCTTCTTCAGAGCTATCAGGAAGGTGAAAATTTTTGTTTGTATGAACGACTATCAAAAAAGTATTTTGAAGACTTGAAACAATATTTAGTGTCTCCCCCTCTCCTCACCAAGCCCCTCACAATGGAAGACCTCTTCCTTTACCTAACAGTGAGCGAGGTAATAATCAGCGCCGTCCTGGTTCGAGAAGAGAACGACAAGCAAAACAAGCAAAAACCCATCTACTACGTGAGTAAAGTCTTATAATATGTAGAAACAAGGTCCCAAGGATAGATAAGATGGCCCTAGCTCTCATTACATCAGCAAGGCGACTTTGACCATATTTCCAGTCACACACAATTATGGTCCTTACTGACCAGCCTTTGGGAAGGTTTTGCAAAGCTCTGAAGCACTGGGAAGACTGGTCAATTAGTCGGTAGAATTGGGAGAATTCGACATCAAGTATAAGCCTCATGTTGCGGTCAAGATCAAGCCTTGTCAGATTTCATAGTTGAATGTATTGTGCCAGAGGACCCCCCACAACTGATTATATCCAAGGCTCTAGACCCAAGGCTTCTTTATGTAGATGGTTCCTCCACAGCTGGCAGCAGCGGAGCAAGTCTTATCCTGATCAGCTCAGTGAAGTTCAACATTGAATACGTACAATGAGGCTGAATATGAGGCACTTCTTGCTGGGATAAGGCTAGCACATTCCTTAAAGGTAGATCTTTATCCGTTTATAGTGATTCTCAATTAGTAGTGAACCACGTTCTGGGAGAATATAAAGCCAGGGATGACATAATGATCCAATACCTTCTAATTGTCAAGACTCAAGCGGCAAAATTCAAGAACTTTACTATCTGCCAAATACCCAGAGACCAAAATGTCCAAGTAGATTCCTGATCAAGGCTCGCATCAACGGAAGTCTCCGAGTTTTCGCGCGGAGTATACATTAAGCTTCTCATGGAAAGGAGCATCAACCCCAAGGCTGAAGTCGAAGTGGTAGAACAAAAACCTTGTTAGATAAACCCGATCATACAGTACATTACTACGGGGGTGTTACCTGAAGAACGCAACGAAGCATGCAACTTGCGCGCCAAAGCTTCCCGACGTTCCTCGTCGACGGGGCTCTATACAAAAAGTCCTTTAATCTACCATACCTCAAGTTCTTAAGCCCCAAGGAAACTGCTTATGCGTTGCAAAAAGTCCACGAAGGCATATGTGGTCCGCTTCTCAGGGGAAGAAACCTAGCGCACTAGATCCTAAGGCAAGGTTACTACTGCCCAGGGATGCAAAAGGACGCCATTGGCTTTACAAGGAGATGCGACAGGTGCCAAAAGTTCGCACCCATTTCCCATACGTCGGCAGCCCCACTTAGCACGTTGACCTCCCCAATTCCTTTTAGAATGTGGGGAATGGACATCTTGGGCCCATTTTCTATGGCCACGAGCCAACGATGGTTTGTGATAGTCACCATTGACTATTTCACCAAATAGACTAAAGCCGAGGTGCTGGCCACGATAACATCCGTAAAGTGTGAAGATTTCTTCTGGAAAAATATCGTCTGTCGCTTTGTGATTCTGAAAGTCCTAATAACTGACAATGGGAAATAGTTCGACAACTCTAACTTTCAAAAATTTTGTGAATGTCTCTCTATCGATCTCCACTTCACATCGGTCGCTCATCCTCAATCAAATGGACAAACAGAGAATATGAATCGCGGCATCCTTTAAGGCTTGAAGATGAAGTTGGACGAGGCAAAAGGGGCATGGATTTACGAGCTCCCCAAAGTACTTTGAGTCTACCAAACCACACTTCATTCCGTCACGGGAAAAACTCATTTTCATCTTTGTTTCGGTATAGAGGCATTTTTACCAGTTGTGGTTGGACTCCCAACTGTACGGATGTCACAATTTTCCAATGAAGCTAATGATGCCAACCTCCGAGGGAATCTGGATCTCCTGGACGAAGTGTGGACTCAAGCCCAGGAATGTTCGACCTCAATAAAGTAAATGGTCACTCGATATTACAATCAGAGGTTCCTGCAAAACTATTACCAATTGGCGATCTGGTCCTTCAAAGGCTTGAGGTGTCAGACCCAAAGGCAGCCACAAAAAAATTGTCCCCAAACTGGGAAGGGACCTATCACATATCGAAGATGCTCAAGATAGGTGCTTATGCACTAGAGGCACTTTTCGTGGAATTGCAGAGAACCTTTGACGGTACTATCAGTAGTATCTTGCCACAAGGCAAAATTCTCCCTTTTTTGGGAGGCAGGGGGCCTTAGACTCTACTCATTTTGACTTGGGAGTTTTTTTTTCAATTCTTAGAGTAGTATTTAGGTAGTTAGTTGAATAAATAGAATGACATTAGTCCTCAGTGTACTTTCAATCTTTTGCCCAAACAATGAAGTCTTTATTTGAGCATGATTGCGTGATTATGAAACTTTTGCTCGAACATAAATGTTTGATTCTATGTTCTCAAGAACAATGTTTGTACAGCTTGCCCGAGCGACATGCCCTAGCAGTGCGACTGAACGTCGCCCAAGAAAATGTCACCCAAGGTGATAGGGTAGAACACAAGTGTCACCTAAAACGGTTTAGCTTTGGTTCTAGCCCGTAAAATGGCAAAACCTTTGCGGGGGTTCGTCGCCCCACCCTATTTTTTTTAACTTGAAACCTGGCCGAGCGTGAGTGCAAGGCTTCTTTGCCAACCCTTAGCTGACGATAAGGGTTCGCGCTGTAGTAAAACATATTGCAAAATGTGAAGAGCGTAAGCTCATAAATGCAGTTGCAAAAAACACACCCTTTCTAGGGACGGTGAAAAGATACTTAGTGTTAAAGCCCCAAGGGGCACCAAAAGTACTAAGACAACTACGTTAAAAGATTACAAACGAAAAAAATAGAGTGTAGAAAAAGACAAGATAACTATCCTACGATGCAGGGGCATCTCCAGGCTGGATACTCTTCTCCTCTTAAGAAACAACATCCCCAGCTTCGGTGGGGGCAACAGTCTCCCCTGATGGCGAGCCAAAGGTAGGCACGACTATGTCATCCAAAGGAAGGTTGGGGTACTTCTCAAGAGTTGGCTCTTTGGCCTTTTGGAAACCTTGCTTGAAGATCTCTAGACCATCTTCTATGCACTTCCGTAACCATTCCTCTCTAGTTGTGCCCTATAGAAATGCCCGAATAGCTTTGTCCTCAGCTTCAGCTTCGGCTTTTTTGAACTTGTCACATCTTTTTTCCAAACGGCTTGCCTTAGAGAATAGCATGGCCCCCTTCGCTTTCTAGTCCTTAATCTCTTTTTCTAGATCATTAATCCTGGTCAAGCCCTCTCTCTTCCCGCGATCTGCCTCGCGCACCACCTCCCTGCCATCTTGAACCTCTTATACATCTGACTACTATAGCAGTAGGCCTGAATAAAAGAAGGGAGAAAAAGTCGTGCAAAATAGTTAAGTGTTAGGGAAGACTACAAACGAAAGGACCACTTACATTATAGGCGGCCTGAACATGAGCCATGGAGAATGCGTCGTGGGTCTGGTTCTCCAGAATCATCTTGTCAATGGGTAACACCCCGTGAGCCAAATGTTGTACGAAGATATGTGAGCTTGGCATGCCGAAATCACCTCCCCTGATTATCCACCTTGGGCGACATGCGAACAGGTGCCCGAGGTTTCTTGATAGCAGGGGCAGATCTTCGCCCACATTTTCCTTCCTATTTCCTTTAGACGATTTTTACAACAGCCCTAAAAAGCCGCCCTTTCCACCTTCACTCTTGCCAGAGATTTCTATAGAAGAAGGAAGAATTAGTATGTGCAGTTCAAGTTTGACAAAAATATCAACTAGATGGACATTGTCCATAGAATGTACCTAGATTCGGGGTCCTAGAGGATGAGGTGCCAGTCGCTGACCCCGAAGCTCTATCCCCCGAGTCAACAAGGATTCGTACAACGGGGTCAGGAGGGATAAGGCCCCCATGCCGCAACTCATGATCTATAAAGGGGCTATCAATACTAAGACCATCCCTCCGTTTTATGTGATCAATGAGTTTCTTTGTGAACGCATTGAGAGCTAGGATGTCTTTCTTCTCAGTCTTTATAGAACCCATTCCATTTTTGTGGGAATTCCCATTTACCACTTGGTCGCTGCACGAAGAAATACATGAAGTGCCAGCATTTATTGGATTTGGGCCTTCCCATGAGCACTCTAAGTTTGTTGTGCATGTAATACCACCCAATACTTCAGGCCACATTCTGTAAATAGCGTATCTCGAAGTAGAGCCTCATGAAGTTCTGGACTCCCACCTTAAACCCCGATGTCTACGCAAAGTAAATCAGGCCGACCAGCTTTCTTCATCCGTTAAGAACGATTTGGCTAGGCGTCATCTGGTACTAATTGAAAAAGGCAAGGTCAATAGGATGCAATGGAAGCCTGTGCACTGACTTGATCTGGCCTTCATAGACACTTGTCTCTAGATCCGCACCATAATTTACAGGCTCTTGGATCGCTGGAACCCAAGCAGAGAATCCAGTGGGTAATGGAAATTACTCCAATAGCTTTTTTATCTCATCATTGGTCATTTTACTCCTCTTTTCGTCTAAGGTAAACCAAGTTTCTCTTCATCATGTTTTTCCTCGACCTCATCTTTGATATCCCATAGTGCATCTTTACGTGGGAACAAAATACTTGCTTGCAAATTAAAGGTTCCTATCATACTCCTAGAGGTTGAGGTGCCTACTTGGGATGATCTACTCTCAGATTCGTTCTATAGGGGACTTTCTGTGGAACTACTCGACGACGATGAAGACATTCTGTAGTGAGAAGCAAATAGAGAAACTACGGAAGCAGAAAACCAAAAGCGCCAAACACAGAAATAAGGAAAGGGAAGAAACTTACTTACTAAGAAGGAGCCGAGCTTGAAGAAAGTGAGGAGTAAGGTTCAAATGAGGCCTGGAGGTTTAATATAAAAAGTTCGCTTAAACAACCACCCCTAGTTTGGCGGCAAGCATTCACAATACTTATTTGGCATGATTTGCATTACAAAAAACTTTGAATCCCCCTGGTAACTGCCCCTAGTTTGGCGGCAAGCATTCATTGTACCCTTTTGGCACTACTTTCGGGGTAACAAAGTTGAAACCTACACCTGTTCAGCCTTATGCCACGTGTCAGACATGAAAAAAAATGAGGGAGTTGCCCGAGTAGCTCATCTGAGTAGGATGACTGAACCAGTTCCTGAGTAACATTTCCGAGCAGGGTACTCATGCCCCTTGTCTCGAAGTTCAGCATCCGAACAGGGTGTCCGAGCAAGTTGCCCGAGCAACTCATCTGAGCAGGGTGTTCAAGCACCTTGTCTCGAAGCTCGGTATCTGAACAAGATACCGGAGCAGCTTGTCGCAAAGCTCAGCATGAACATGCTGCCCGAGCAAGTTGCCTGAGCAACTCATCCAAGTAGGGTGCTCAAGCACCTTGTCTCGAAGCTCGGCATCCAAACAGGGTGCCCGAGCAAGTTGCCCAAGCAGCTCGTCCGAGAAGGGTGTTCAAGCACCATAGTCTCAAAGCTCGGCATTAAAGTCGATCATCCGAGCAGGCTGCCCGAGTAGCTTTCTTATGAAGCTCACCTGAGCAGAGCTCCCGAACAAGCTTCCCAAGTAGCGTGTCCTTGCAGTTCACCTGAGCAAAGGTCCCGAACAAGCTTCCTGAGTAGCGTGCCCACGCAGGTCGCTGAACAGAGCTCTTTCGTAGCTCTTCCACACACACAAAAAAAATTTTGTTCCCACATAGAACTTCCCAACAGTAAGCTTTGGCAGAATAGCTTGCAGGACAGGCCTAGCCCTGATCCTCAAATGAGGCATTCTAGCTGCATCACCCCTGCTCATTTTCTTCTTTCAGTCTATGCTTTTGTCTGCTTGGAAAGAACAGCCAAAGCAGAGGGCATTATTATATGGCTAAAAATATATGCCTAGTCGGTGATGACACGTGGTGGGATTAACTCATGGTCAACAATTAATCCTGAATTTGAGGGTTACCCTAATGATAGAGTCAGGGTCCTAGAAGGACACTGATATTATCAGGAAGGGATTGTGACGTGATCCCTAAGAATCCTAATCAATCCTGATTGATATATTTCAAGATCCATCTATCAAGACATGCAAGTCGACCAGGACTCTTTGCCATCGGAGTTTTAGCGACGGAAGAAAATCTCATTAAGCGATGGAATCTCCCGTCGTCTAAGATCCATCGGTAAAAACTTATACCAACGAGCAGATCTGTCAGTAAAAGTATTTATCGACGGATTTTAGACGACGGGGTTTGAGCGACGAAATATCCGTCGCTAATAAAATTTTCTAAATTTTGTATTTTTTTATCAAAATTTTTAAATATTTTGGGAAAAATATTTAGCGACAATGTCTTTAGCAACGGTATTTTTCGTCGCTAAAAGTATTAAAAATATTAAAAAATACTTTTAGCGACGGAGTTTGAGCGATGGCACAGTCCGTCGCTAAAAGTAAACCATACTAACACCGAATTTTCCCCTTATCTCTCTCTCTCTCTGTCTCTCTCTCCACTCGTCATCGCCACCGTTCATTCTCCCCTCATCTTCCCTGCCGTTCACTCGATCGCCATGTTCTCCCGGAGCCCGTGTCCTCTACAGTTACCCTCCCCCTCCCCCACGGCCTCTGTCCTCTGTCGTCTCCCTCTCTTTCCCAGGCTGCCCCTCTCCTCTACCGTCGCTCTCCCCCTCCCCTTACCTCGGTGGCCCACCGCCTACCCATTGTAGGCCCAGCCGTCGCCCACTACAGTGCCAGCTAATGGCCACTGCCCATCCTCGATCGATATGTATTTAATTTGATTTGTTATAGAGTAATTGGTATAATTGTATTTGATTTGTTATAATGTAATTGCATTTGATATGTTATAATGTAATTGTATTTAATCTGTTTTAATGTAATTGTATTTAGTTTGTTGTAATGTAATTGTATTTAATTTGTTGTAATGTAATTGTAACAATTAAACCCTAATTACCCCTAATTTGTTCCCAATTAACCCTAATTGAACTAAATTAACCTTAATTATCCCTAATCTAACCAACTAACAGTAATTAACTCCGAGTAACCCTACTTGAACGAATTAACCCCAATTAAACCCAATTAACCCTAATAGAACCAATTAACTGTAATTAACCCTGATTCAACCTAATTGAATCAATTAGCCCTAATTAATCCTGATTTACCCTAATTGACCCAATATACCCTAATTAGCCCTGATTAATCCTAATTGAACCAATTAAGCGTAATTAGTCATGATTAAACCTATTTGAACCAGTTAACCATAAGTAAACCCTAATTAAATCCTAATTATCCCTGATGAACCCTAATTAACCTAATAAAGCCTAATCAATCTAAGTACATCCAAATTAATCGAATTACATATGAATTAGCTTACTAAAGCCTAAGTACATCCAAATTACTCGCGATCCCCTTCCATCCCCCACCTCCATCACGCCCCACTACCCCACGACCATCGTCTGCAACCCCAGCGATTGGCTACCGTACCACAGGCCAACGACCCACCGCATCCCTTGCCGCCCGCTGCCCCACCGCCCCCCACTTGTACATATTATTTTAATTAAATGTTAGAATTTTTAATTTTTTAGTAGAAATTATTTTTGTTCATGTTAGAATTATTATGATATTGTTTTTTTTTTGTGAAAGGTCATTTATTCCATTAAATGCAAAACTTACATGTCTGTGTTTATGTACATTCTACATAGTACACTAAACCTTCAATTAATCTGTAGTATCCATATTTCATCAATCCCCCATGCTTGCATAGTGCTATATTCTTGGCATTTGCTATGACTTGTTCAATTATTTTGATTATAGTTAATTAGAATTATTTTTTCCTCAAGTTATTCTGATGTCGAAGTGTTCTTTTTGATTTCTAGAATTGTTGTAATGTGAAGTTTTAGAAATTGATGCCTTAGACATTTTGATTGGTAGTTGGGAGTCACATGGAAATTGAATCCCTCACGCGTATTTTGTCTTTGGATTATTCCAATTAGTTGATGGATTTAATTTATTTGGAGTAGCTTATGTTATTCCTTGGAGAATGGTAACAACTTTCCAGGGAATGGTGATCATTTCGCGGAAGAGAATCAAGAAGCAAGACGTTTGCCACTGACGTGGAACAAACTGTAATTATCACACAACGCTGGCCAAGCTTCGAGGGGTAACCATAAAAAAATAGTCATGATCAACCCCGATTAACCCCTAACACATCCTTAGGTAACCCTAATTAACCCTGATTCACCCTAATTAAACCTAGTTAACCCCGATCAACCGTACCTTAATTAACCCTAGTTAACCCTGATTAACTGTAATTAACTCCGATTCACCCTAATTAAACCTAATTAACTATTATGAAACTTAAATAACCCTGATTAACCCTAAGTGAACATAATTAATCCTGATTAATCCTAATTAGCCCCGATTAACCCCTAACACATCCTTAGGTAACCCTAGTTAATCCTAACTAAACTCTAATTAAACCCTATTAATATATTCATAATTAACCCTAATTATCCTAAATACTATCTAACCGTAACTATATACTTAAACTCTAGAATCAATCACAGGTGGGACAATATCAACTCTGCGAATGAATTCATCTAATTCTAAAGTGCCTCAATCCTAATCAACCCAAATTAATATTAACTCTAATTAACGTTAATTAGCTCTTACTTAACCTTAATTAACAATAAATAAGTCTTATTAAACCCAATTAACTCTAGTTAACCCTATTTAGGTCGAATTAGCCCTTATTAGCCCTAATCGGCCCTAATTAAAACTGATTAACCCTAATTAGCATTAATTAACCCTAATTTATTTTTAATTTAATGTCTAATTAGCGCTAATCACTGCTGATTAACCTAATTAAACCTTGATTGTCCTGATAAATCGTACAGAAACCCTAATTAAACCCAATTAGGGTAATTAACTGTAATATACTCTAATTAGGTTCAATTAGCCCGAATTAGCCTGAATTAATTCCTGAATAACACTAATTGAGTCTAATTAAACGCAATTAACTGTAATCAACCCTAAATAGCTCGAATTACCCTAATTTCCCCTTATTAACACATTAACTCGGCATGTTCACCTTAATTAGCTATTATTTATTTAGGTTCGGTACAAAATCATTTGGTTATAGTGAACTTGAGCAGAGAAATTAAATCATCATTCCTAAATTCTTTAATATCTAACGATCCACCAAATCAGGATTATCAAGTAAACCCGGTGCTTTTGGTTGGTAAATTATGGACTCATAAAATTTCCCTTAGCGCGTCATGTTGAACCATCTCGTCTAAGATCTTATCTTCCAAGACTTCAGGTAACACTTTCGGCTTGCAACTCTCCATGTCTGTAGAAGAGAAGACTTTATGAGACAAAAGGTCTTTCTTAGCCTGTCGCAGACATTTCCTGCCCTCCATTGTTCCTGAGGTAATTAGATGGTAAATATTCACAGTTTTCTTCTGACCAATCATGTATGCCCGACATATGGCCTACCTTTCAACTGATGGGTTCCAACTAATATCAAGCAAAACAACTCTCGATGCCCCAGCCGGGGCCGATTAGGGCTAATAAGGGCTAATTCGAGCTACATAGGGTTAATGCTAATGAAGGCTAATTCGAGCTATATGAGGTTTGAAAGGCAAGCCATATATGTCGGGCATAAATTTGGTTGGGGCGTCGAGATTTGTGTTGCTTGATATTGGTTGCAATCCATTAGTTGAAAGGCAAGCCATATGTAGGGCATATGGGATCAGTCTGAAGAAAACTGTGTATATTTACCATCTAATTACCTCAGAAACAATGAAGGGCATGAAAAGTTTGCGACAGGCTGAGAAAGACCTTTTGTCTTAGAAAATTTTCTCTTCTGCAGACATGGAGAGTTACGAGCCAAAAAATTTTATCTGAAGTCTCGGAGGATAAGATCTTAGAAGAGATGGTTCAACATGACGAGCTAGGGAAATTTTTTTAATCCATAACTTACCAACCAAAAGCACTGGGTTTACTTGAGAATCCTGATTTGGTGGATCGTTAGATATTAAAGGATTTAGGAATAATGATTTTCTCTGCTCAAGTTCACTATAACCAAATGATTTTGTACCGAACCTAAATAGATAATAACTAATTAAGGTGAACATGCCCAGTTAATTTGTTAATTAGGGGTAATTCCGGTAATTCGGGTTATTTAGGGTTGATTACAATTAATTATGTTTAATTAGACTCAATTAGTGCTATTCTTAATGTTAACTAAGGGTAATCAGTTTAATTAGGGCTAATTGGAGTTAGTTGGGTTTAATTAGGAATAATTACTGTAAACTAAAGTTCAATTAAGAATTAATTAGGGTTAATCGGCCTCCCTGGTATGACTGCACATGCCGTGATAGGAACGTCCTCACCCCCTGCTACATCTCCACAGACGCAAACACCGACCGTGGAGCGCTCGTTGTTATATGAGGACGAGGTCCATCGCATTGCTGCAAAGGTTTATAGGATGATCACGGTGCATAATTAGGTACAATTAACCACTATATACGTTTAGTGAACACTACATACGATTGCTATCAAGATTAATGCATCCGTGTCTTTACATGTAGGGCATTGCTGCTAGACATGCCGAGCCGGATCTGGATCACAGTGCCCCCATGGACGAGGACGATCAGCAAGACCCATCAGATCTGGGACTCGTCGAACTCTAATCAGTTCTTCCCCTCTTAACTCTTTGTATCCCCCCCCCCCCCCCCCCCCGCGGAATTGTACTCCCACTCTATTGTACCCCGCTCCCGTGTCCTCCAAAATTGTGTATACATTTTATGGTTGGATCGTGACCGTTGAGAAATTGTGATTACAGGTTTAGGTATTAAAAAATTTTAAATTAGTTTGACTTTTAGCGACGGATTTTATTCCCTCGCTAACATTTTAAACGACAAACTTTTAGCGATGAAATTTTCGTCTCTAAAAGTCAACAATTTTTTGCGACAAAATGTTCCGTCCCTAAATATTTTACTTAATAAATTATTTTAAAAAAAATAAAATAAATTAAAATATGAAAAATACAATTAGCGACGGAATATCCGTCGCTAATTGTATTTGTACGTCCGTCGTTTAAGGAAGATTTTAGGCACGAATTGAAACTTTTCATCGTAAAACTTTTAGAGACGGGGTTGTAGGCAACGGACTTTTAGCGACAGGGAGTCCGTCGCTAAAAGTCTTTGCCGACGGATATCGGATGTTTAGCGACGGAATTATTCGTCGCTAAAAGTCTTTTTCTTGTAATGTATGCGGGACACATATAAACAGATACTCGGTGACTCTTGCTATTCAGAGTTCTACTCTTGTAGTTGCCTCTGACTTTAGCATCAGAGACTCCTCTGCCAGAACCCCACCTGGCGGTCAATCCGTGTTCCGTTTTGCAGGTCTTCTTCCCGATCGAGGTTCCCTATCAAGTTTTTTACTGAAAGACTTGATAGGGAACCTCGATCGGTGGCTAAATGAGATGGACTTTCCATAAGTCTGAATTTTACTGAATCACTTGAACTCATGCACACACAAAGAGACTTATCATCTCCAAGATTAGGAATATAGAACGAAGAAAGAAAGGCTAAATCCGTTCGGCACAAATGGCTAGAAAGGGGAATAAGGCTATGGCGAACATGATTATATATGGTGGCTAAATGATGGCTTCTAATAATGATTAAGGTATTGTTTGTTTTTAGGAAAACACACGCAATTTTTTTTTTTTTTTCCTTTTTTTTTTTTTTGGTGCATATTCCTAGGCCGCCCTTTTTAAATTTTTGGCTTATGGGCCTTGTTCTTTCAAATAAGTTGTTCATGCTAGGAAAGAGGAAGCGATCTTAGAACAAGAGAGAATCTTGACATCGTGTGGCACCTCAGTAACTTGGAAGAGAGGGTAGAACAAGCTTGTTTCTAGTGAGTAAAAAAATGGATATGTAAGAGGTTAGTTATCAAATACAGTCATGCCTCTTATTACTAGCCTTTATTACTGTTACTTTGAATGATTAAATGTAAAATTAAAACCAAACTCATGCATAAATGTAACAGCACTCAATTTCCAAGAAAATTTAACTTTGAATTTAATTTTGAGAAAGCAATGATCACCACCCCTAAGTCTAGACAAGAGGTTTCAAAGAGATGACCATTAGGCTTAAATTCAAAATCATCCATTTTTGCAAATTCATGAAGTTATTGGTCAATTGAGAAATCTAATCGATATGAAATGAATTATCTCTTCTTCCTTGAAAAACTTATGTATGCTCTTGAGTTGTTAAGGATAGACACTTGAATTTACTAGAGAAAAATAGCACACAAAAAAAAAATTTAGTTGACCCAGAACTCTAAAGAAGACTTTTTAAGAGTAGAAAATATTTTTTGGGGTTTTTTCTCAATTACCCCATAAATATAACAAGAACGAAATAATGACTCAGACGAAATAAGAAATTAGTGCCTAAATAGATTACATAATCACATTGACAAAGAAGGCACATACAACACATGAAGATTAGAGTAACACTAGCCGGTACATGCCATGACAGGCCGATAAAGTTTCAAAGTATATTGGCAAGTCGATCAGAAAGATGGTTTTTGGGGGGGCATCCCCAACATATGTACCGGTCAGTACACATATTTACCGGCTGACACGTATGTCAGCTAGTATATTATGAGTACTTGGCAGGTACATATCTATATAATACAAAATAAGCGAAGCGAGAAAGACATTGATAGCTTCTTTGCGTGACACATCATCGCTTCTTTATATGACACGTCACCAGATTAATTATCTTTTATATTAGTAAGTCCTATTTAATTTAAAAACTAACTCTAATTATTCTAAAATTCTGTCTAATCAATATACTAATCTATATAATGTATAATAAGCAAAGCGATAAAGACATTGATAACTTCTTTGCGCGACACATCATCGCTTCTTTATATGACACGTCACCAGAATAATTATCTTTTATATTAGTAAGTCCTATTTAATTTAAAAACTAACTCTAATCATTCTAAAATTCTGTCTAATCAATATACTAATCTAATAAGACTTCTTTTTTACAATTATTTCCTTAAAATTCAAAAACTAATTCTAATCATTCTCAAACTCAACCTTATTATTATACTAACTTATTAGGACTTAATATTCACTATTGTATCTTCAAAACTACTCTCTAATATGAATATAAAAGCTCATATATATATATAAAAAATGAAAATAATACTTTCGATTTAGAAGAAAAAAGTTAATTTAAAAACCAATTCTAATCCTTCTAAAACTCTATCTAATCAATATACTAATCTATTAAGATTTTATTTTGACAATTATGTTCTTGAAAGTGTTTTTTAATATGAAAATTAAAATCCATAGAACCAAAAAATAACTTATGTGATATAAAATAAAAAACGTGATCTAATAATTAATTTAAATTTTGATAAAATCCTAATTTTTATGTCTAAATAATTTTGCAGAGTACTCTTAACCTAACTTTTCAAGCTAACAGACTTGGTTTTAAATGAATCAAATTGGGCCACTAAAAGAACTTCATAATAATATAGTCTTGACAAGTTACTTGAAACTGTTACAAATAAAGTATTAAAATTTTCTTACTAACTCCAATTATAGTTTTAGCAGAAGTAGATTTTTTTTCCATAAGATGTAAATCGATCTCTTTTTGTTTCTTGAGATGTGGCATTCATTGATACACTTTTTGTAACTTTTTAACATATTTTATTAACTTACTCGAGCTTGACTCGAAATCCTGAGTTATAATAATTAATAACTGAGGCGAGAAATGCAATCACGACACCTTATTGCATTGTGTTTCTAATACAATAATAGTTATAAAAACTAATGTTAAACACATTAATATTACTAAGAGATCTCCAAAACATTATTTTGAACGGGGTCCTTAATTTTGCAATTAATTAAATCAACAAATATAGTAGACATTTAAATAATTAGCCTTATGCAATTCAAAAATCAATTCAAAATATTTAAAATTTTCTAACCAATATAGTAATATATTATGATTTTATTGGAATATTATATGTCAAAAAAGCTCTCTAACATGAAATATTAACCTGTAAAAAAAATTACTTAAGATATTTAATAAGAAAAACTAGGTTTTATTTCAAATTCATATCTAAGTTTTCTCGAAATTCAAATATGAATCTAACTTGATAACAATTTTGATTAAAAATTTTGGTCAATAATTTCCTTACTCTAAAGTTTTGCGGTATTCTATTTAGTCACATTGGTTAAATGTAAAAATACTATAATATGCAGATTCTATATGAGATACATTAAAAAATATAGTTTAAATTTAAAACCTTAATTATGTAAGCTTTTCTTAAATTCAACTAATTTTATTTTGAAAAAGTTTTGAACTAATTTTTTTCTATGGTATTTTTATTGTGAGTAATTAACTATTAAGCATTCTAAATTCTGCATTAACAATATACCATTTATGATTTTAATTATGTTAACTTTTATAATTTTGAATAGAATTGCATATAAAATCTAAAAAGATATTAGTTATTGTGTGATGACTGTAGATTAAAACTTGGATTAAAATCCTTATTATATCTGAAGATAAATCTTACTTACTTTGTGAAATGTTGGTTAAATTTTGTTCAGCAATTTACTTACTACGAGATTTTGAGATATCGTATATAGTCACGTTGGTTAAACTTTTTAAACTTTATATAATTACTTTATGCACTGATTACTATTTTCTCTGCTTCTAAAAATGTCACAGCAACCTTACTTTATTAGTTATGTTGATTAACTTTTATAGCATGCTATAAACAAATATATGGACCAAAATTTTCTCTATTAAAATTAAATTAATATATAACTAATGTTATGGACAACCTATTCAAAGGTACAATTGTTTTTTAAAAGATGCATAGAAAATAATAAAAATGTCTTATGCAATAGTAAATTGATCTCAATATGTTCTCCGCATATTTTTATCAGTAGAATTTACTTTTTCTTTTTTGTGTACTAAATAAGCTTTTAATTTTTGTACATCTATATATTTACCCAATCAGAATTAGCAGATATGCACAACGACATTACTTATTGATATTTAACCCGAAAGGTTAATTTATTTTATTACAATAAAGTTCAAGCCAAAATTAAAGTAACTATCTTCGATAAAATAATCATAAAATTATAAAATTGTGCAAGATATTTTCTTATATATTTCAAGACTACTAAGATAAATTATTTTTGATAAAATGTCCCGTGCTTGGCACGAAGTGTACAAACCGATAGACGGATTGTAAAACTACAGGAGGGAAGGCTGGGAAGCTATAACAGCAAGTAGGTCAGTAACCATGTTTTGGACATATCTCCTTTAACATGAGTACCTACCAATTTTAGCTTGTACTCACAGGTGCCTTCCGTCGAAAGCTTTATCCGAAAAAAGGGGTCTGATAAGTTTGGTTTATCTTAACCTCCAGTTCAAGGGTCCTCCTGACTCAGTTGCACAATATATCCACAAAAAAGGGTCTTAGAGGTTCCTTATGTCGAAAGCTATTTCCCTCTCAGGATAATTGTCAAGTGATTCTCTTCCAGTAGAAAAAGTTAGCATCGCCTTTCTATGAATATGCATAGACCTGGCAAACAGATATATCCGTCGGATACCTGTAAAACCCGGTCGGGTCCGGATAAAAATGGGTCGGATAGATTTTACCCATTTTTTCTCAGGTAAGCTTTTTGAGAATCTGTACCCTACCCATCCGAGTAGGGTATTACCTGCGGGTAATTTACCAATTTCTGATTAATTGCTCTTTTAATAAACAGGTTTTGATTAACTCATTTTTCTAGTTACTACCTACTAATTAGACATATTTGAACATCCAACAATCAATCTAATGTCAATTAATTTAACATCCAACTTCCAAGCATCAATACAATTTTCCCAAGCAATACAATTTAAAATCCAACAATCAATACAATTTCTCCTAACAATGAACAGACTACAATTTAACATTCAACAAATAACAATAAATAGTATGTAAATCATGGTGGGGAAAATAGAGGCCGTCAACGGCGGCGTTAAACCCACCACCACCACCCCCATCGACATCAACTCCGGCAGATTTAGCACCCTCCGCCACCACAACCACCAACGCCTTCCCGTTCAAACCATGAAGCTGAAAACGATGGGAAAAATGGAGGTCGTTGGTGTTAAACACACACCACCACCCCATCGACGGCGATGCCAACAGATCTGACACCCTCTGCCACCACGACCACCACCGCCTTCTCGGCCAAAACCCTGAAGCTAAAAACGAAGCAGCAAGAGCTCTTGATCCGGGTGACGATCATGTGCCTAGTCTACGTGTTGGTCTGATCTCGATTGAGTGTCAATGTGTGAGTAGTGAGGGACTTGAGGGATAGAGAAAAAGGGGTGGTGGCAGCAGAGATGGGGCGGGGACAGCGTCAGAGAAAAATGGAGAGAGATGAGAGATCTGAGGAAAAAGAGAAAAGGTAGGGTTAAGGGATTAGAGCCGGCACATTGAGAGATGAGAGATCTGAGGAAGAAAGGAAATGAATAGTTAGGGGATTAGGGCCTGCACAAAAGAATGGTATATATACCCTGAAAATCCGGGTAAGACGGGTAATCCGTAACCCGATACGGACCAACCCGTAAATTACGGTTCAGGTACGGGTCGGGCAGCACATATATGTACCTGTACCCGCGGTTTTTGAGCGGGTACGGGCAGGAAATTGCCAGGTCTAAATATGCACATAAGATACAAGAGTAAGGTACGTTTTAACCCTCAATACTAATCTCTTGAGTTCTCCCCTCCCGTATATTTATTTAGGCATTGGATATTCCCCGCCAGATCCCTATTAGACGAGTCACCATTATCTTGTTTGTGCTGTACAAATTCGTTTGCGAGCTCTTTTAGTCGGATGTTGACCACAACATATACATTGCTCAGAAAAATGCGTATACGAACATGCTAGTAAAAAAGCGGTTTGGATGCAACACCCATTAAATGTGATGATACGTTAACCACTTTAGCAACAAATTCGACAGGGTTTTTATGTTAACCGATTGTGCACAGTCTTCAACATTTATATAGATGAAGGCCACTACGTCCATTGTAGTTTCAAACAAGCCAAGGAGGCTCGTTATTTAAGTCCCGACGTCTCTAGTTAGGCAACCAAAAATGGTAGAAAATGGTACGTACGTACATGCCACATGTTAGGATATCATCAGCATCGGCAAGAAGAGCTAATCAACCCCAAGCAAAGGAGAGATAGGAAGGAAAGAGCAGCCGAAGTCAGATGTACTCTACGGAAAGACAGAAAAACTCAAAAGTCAAGAGAAAACGCGATCAAACCCAGACACAATGGAGCTTGTTTCAAGCTACCACGGGGCACTCTTGTAAGTTCTGGTGCACAGCGAATATGTTGGTTGGGCTTTCTGGCGCATTCAGATCATGAATTAGTGGGCTGTCCAGTTCATAGTGATAGTCCGAAGCCTGCATCAGACTCATGACTGCAGTGGACTGAATCTTCTATTTGGAGTTGGATAGATTGGGCCGACCCACTAAATCATCTGTCCTTGATAGCAAAGCCCATTAATTAGAGCTCAAAAGCTTCCAAACCCCAACCAGACAAACAGATGGTTGGCAATTGTAAAGCTCAGTGACAAGTGCCGCAAAACGCACTATTTACTCTCCATGCATTAATCCTAATTAAACTGCAGATTTACTGTAATCCCATTCCTTAATCAATCAACCGGCTGAGGGAGTTTTATGTGTGTGTTGTGTCTGCGTATGAGAAGAGAAACAGAGACACAGAGAGGAAAAAGCCATGCTTCACGCATATGCACGATCAGGCTTCTCCCTTTTGAAAACTCCTCCTCAAGAGCAAGGTACATCCCCCTCTCTCTGAACTTTTCTCATGACTACCCTCTCATGTTATCTTGGATAGATTTTGTAAGGTTGCATTTTGTCTACAAATTTAGCACAATTCCTCAGGGAGTTACGATTCACAGTTTTTCCTATTATTGTTACTTAAAGTAGCTTTTAAATAGAAATGTGGCTGTTTTTGCTGTTCACGCCAGAGTAGAAATTTCGCTACACACATGATTCATTGTATTCTAGGATTTCAGGGTATTCACCACATACAGATTACTTGGTCTTGGATTCCCTTCGTATCATACCTTAAATCTTGAAGAGGATTCTAGCTTCGTGTGTTATATTCTGATCTTCAGGGTAAAACAAAGAAAAGAAAATAGTGAAACGATGGGTATCTCCGTATTCCCCCGTCTTGATAAGGATATGAAAAGAGGACAACCTTATTTACTTGAGAGCTAACTAACCTGGCAAACAAAACCCTTTGCGTGGTTTTGCATGGGCGTGATAGCCGAGGAAACCCTAATGACTTCCCGAAAATGTGCCCTTCACACTGCCTAGAATACTTCAACTTTTGCTAATGCTTTTAAGTTTTAACTGGTGGATTCAAACAATTTCGTGTGGGACCCAAAAAGTCTATTGGATGAGCGTAAAATAGGCGTAAAAATATTGATGACCAGCATAAAAGAACTCAAAAGGTTTAAGTTTACGTAAAGCATAAAAATAAAATATTAAAATTAGAAGTAGTTCATCAAGGTTTAACAAAACTATAAATTATAAAAAAAGTAACTCTATACATCGCTATTGTATATTTTGACGTTAATTGTATTAATACAATAGTCACTTAGAAGTTAACATGCTATAAGAATTTAAATTAAAAGAAAAAAAAAGAAACTAACTTTAATCGATTCGTGTTTTTTCGTAATCTGTATATTTGGAATTTGAAATTTGACATAATAAATATGGAGCAAAAGAATGAGAAAGAAGAAGACTATAACGGCTGATGGCACAAAGAATTCCAAAAGTTGGGGGGTGCCGTGGCAGAGTTCCGCCCGTGAACAATCTATTTTCTTATTCTTAAATTTTATTTCCTGTAATTGGTCCTTTGTTTTTTTTTTTTTTTTTTTTGTGTGTGTAGAAATGACATCAGATTATACAGGAGAAAATCGAGGAGAATCGTACAGATAAGATTGAAGTGTTAACCGAAGTCTTATCCCCTAAAAAAATCTTGATTTACCTAAGTCCTCCGTTACCAGGTTTGCCATTTGGATTAGTGCTGGGTTTTGGCCGTTTCACATTGCAATTTTTTTTAACTTCGCAAATGACTTTGAATGGAGGATTTTAACTAGGGATCTCACTGTAAGAACATATTTGAAAACTCTTTGCATGAAATCTATTGTTTGAATTGACAAAAGAGGATTTGCAAAAAATTTGGGGGGATTTAAAGAGGCTATCTAAGCGTCTCCATCCCCGCAACCCCCCCCCCCCACCCCACCCCACCCCACCCACACACACACACCCGCGGACAAACAAAACCACCATCTCTAAGTATTTTGGGCCTTTAACTTTTCACATCTTGTATAAGTATACGTCAATAATACATTATCCGTACCTATTAAGAATAATTGATTATGTCATACTATAAGGAGTTCGATACCCAAATCAACATTATCCAAACACTAGATTTTAAACATCACAAATTTGTAAAGGATGGGGTTTTGAAATGAAGGGATTTTAAAATTCTGGTTACTTTGAAATTCAAAGGCCACACACACTCTTAGCAACCCTTCTTTTGATTACCCAAAGAAGGGTAGGAAATACCCAAAGAATCAATTGTTTTCAACATAAGAATGACAACGTTGGATTATGTGAGAAACCATCAAGCAAGATCCCTTGATCAAAGATCCAGTATACTGAATCCTAACAACGACGTTCCTGCAGTTCCGAAGATTTTTGTACCTTTTGGAAGAAACGTTGTAATTATGTATTTCATTTACTCTAGGGTTCACATATATAAATAGATTGTACTTTTGTTATCAATGGTTCTATGAGAAAGTGAGAATGGCGGAGTTAGGATTCTGCATTTAATTGCAAATAGCCATGCTCTTAAAACATAGTCATATCGGCAAACATAAATATTTGTGTCATGTGATTGCTTTCTATCCTTTTCTTTCTCTCTTCGAAGTGCTTGTCTATGTGCCATTTTCATAACACGTAGCTTTGCTGAGGTAGCCAGGAAATTTCCGGTAGCATGGTGCTATATACATCTCATATGAGAGGCTTGAAGGAGGTTTATACTTCGACAAATTAATGCAAAGTAAATTTGCAATTTTTTATTAAGCACGCCCATCGTGACAAATGCCCCACCCTCCTATAAGCAAAAAGGAAACAAGAGAAAAGCAAACAGATAGAAGGGAATATCGTTCACCGCAACATTCTTGATAGTCAAACAAAAGTCTTACATGACGATAGAAAATAACATGATTGTAATCCGATACTTTATTTTGTCTGCCCATGGAAAATAACTTGTCTACTCCTGTATCCATGCCCCCCCCCCCCCCCCCCCTCTTATATATCACGATTCTCAAGTTTAACTATAAAAAGAAACCTTTCACACACACACACACACACACTGAGTTTGAATTTATCTTTAGATGAAAATTGAACTTGCTATTCAGTGGGCAACTAGTTCAGGGTACTTTTATTGCGGTTTTAGTTGATAAGAACACAAAAAGAATAACAAGCGTAAGGGAGAAATTGGTAGCGATGACGTTCAGGGATGCTAAACACTCAACTCAAGTGGAGTCCTCTATAGGACAGACTGTGGAGCTCACACCGGACCTCACCATTTTTGTTAACACTCGTTCAAACTTGATTCCATATGTAAACCACTGCTTAAATCTTTTCTTGTAACTTTGCCTACCACGCTTTTGTAGATTCTCTCAGGCCACTTCAAGTGCTGCCAGTGAACCAGAGGCGAGGTAGTACAAGCAAATGCCAACAGAAGAAACCTTTGGCATGTTGCTGCCAAAGAATATTAGCTTCAGCAGAAAACTTAAGAAACGGTGAGAGTAGGAGACCCAGAAAAAGCAGATTATTCAAACGATATGCATCAACACCAGAGGACAATCACTTGTCATCATTTCAGAGTGATCTTTGTAAGCAACTAAATGCATTCTACCGATTTTCTCGTCCACACACTGTAATTGGCACTGTAAGTTCTATAATCTCACCCTTCTATACAGATGCCTTGTAATCAACAACTATTTACTTTGTGCTGACCAGAACCAATTCCCATTATGATGAAACAGGTAATAGGAATAACTTCAGTTTCTCTTCTTCCTTTAGAATCAGTTGCAGATCTGTCTCCAACATTTTTTGTGGGACTATTGAAGGTACTATAGTTTCTTGGATGCTGTTGTTCTTTTTCTAGGACTTGTAAGTTGGTATGTTCTGGATGTGGGTGACTAAAGGAGCCAATCAAATCCATAATGTCAAACCCAGATAATCTATGAAACACATTACACTTAGGGACACCCAAACCTAACTTTCGGGGGCATCTTAACTCACACTTACGTTTCTAATGCAGGCACTGATTCCATCTATATTGATGAACATTTATGTCGTGGGACTAAACCAACTGTTTGATGTTGAAATAGACAAGGTAAGTAAGAACAATATTGGGCGTACCCTGTGCTAATATTTTGCAGAGGAGTAAATATGGATGATGCTCATTTGTGTAATTGACTTGTTTAATCTTTCACTTGCCTCTGTATACCAATTTCTAGGTTAACAAACCCAATCTTCCATTGGCTTCTGGGGAATTTTCCATGGGATTGGGAATGACAATCGTCTCAATGTTCGTATTGATGGTAAGTACTTCCTGTAATATATGCAAGCTTCATAATAAGTCCGAACTGTTGGCCTCCATAATAACCACAGAAGGATCATAACATAAGCGTGAACTCTTCAGCTTTAGTGAGACCATCTTTATAATAAGCATGTAGGCCGTGTATGGCTGCCATGATTTTCATTCGTTCTGAACAGCCCAATATAGGTCTAATAAACCTGCAACTCGGAGAATAGGAGAAATTCTGCTGCTGCACGGGTCCACTGTATTATTGTGACTGTTTCATGATTCTTATGCATCTAATCAACTTACATCATTTTTTCTTCAGAGTTTTGCCATGGGAATCAGGTTTCAGTCTCCGCCTTTGTTTTCTGCCCTCGCCATAAGTTTTGTACTTGGAAGTGTATATTCTATTGAGGTAAGTTTCCATATGCCTGCCTTTGAGTTATTATACTCTTCTCTTTCTCTGTTTTTGTTTTATTTTGCTACCGTTTGGGTCTTCTTTTGCTATGTTCTTAATTATGTTGGTTTTGAATGTTAAGAAAGAAAGGGTAAAAGCATGCAAGGGACTTTTGTCAATGGCCATGGGAGACGCTCCATCTCCAGCTTAAAAGAATAACAGGAATAAACTCAACTACTTCCTATGAACGAATCGTCAATGTTGACGGATCGGAATTTTCCGTCAGAGGCCTTTAATTGTTGGGTTACACAATCGGGGGAGTCAACCCCCTCGCTTAAACCCCTTTTCCGTTCTGTAGGCAGACCACTCGAATCGTCAATGTTGACTTCATCATAACAGAGTGCTTTGTTAATAGATTCTATTTCTTCCCTATCTTTCGATTCTTTTATGAGGACTATGGTAGAGATACTGTACTGTTGATTCTAAACGTACATGTCACCAAAGTGAACCGGTATTGCTCTAGAGTATGTGATCTATGTATTTTTGTAGCTACCGTTTCTCAGGTGGAAAAGGAATGCGTTTCTTGCTGCAACATGCATCCTGATTGTAAGGGCAATTGTTGTCCAAGTAGCATTCTTTCTGCACATCCAGGTACTTGCAATTCCTCCACTTGCACATACATCATATCGCAAGAAAACCACAAGCAAAAGTACTCTGTTTCTGATCTATGCACTTGGCAACGTAACTAGCAAAATGTGTGTGTATCTGCAGAGAAACGTGCTTGGTAGACCAATGGTGTTTACAAGGTCATTGGTGTTTGCAGTTGCTTTCATGTGCTTGTTCTCTACGGTCATTGCTCTATTCAAGGTAACAATCAACGGTAATGCTAAGATGCATTTTAATATATTGCCTTATGTTTCATGTTGGGTTCTCACAAGTAGAAATGTCAAAACTCCTGCAAACACGGTGATCAAATATGTTATCTGATACCAATCAGACTAATTTTTACGTAAAGGTTCAAGCTACCGATGCAATAAGAATTTGGTTTTAAGGCTAAACCGAGGAAATAGCAACCTTATCTTGGTTATTTTCTCGAATATGAATGTCTCCAGCACTAAACAAGTTCCAGGGAGATGGTATTAGAGAGGGAACTTGCAATATATCTTATATCAGCATTTAGTTAAGAAGATCAGAAGTTGCTTATGCAGATGTCAGCTACTCCTCATATAGAATCCCTTTCAGGAAAGCAAACTAATTCACCCATTGTTGAACACCCTATGTGTTACGTGGGTCTCGGAACAAGTGTCGGCGTCGTCGTAGAAGTACATAAGCGTCAGATTCATGTGATTTCAAAACTCAAGAAACTGGGACCCGACAAAGCATACAAATATTTTACGAGTTCTGGGTTATCCGAGCTTTAGCTGGTGCTTTATGTGACTAAAGTTTTTCAACTGAAAACTTCTCTCCTCTTGCAGCAATAATAAAGGAAAGGCACAGTAAGATAGTGTTCTTAAGTGGCATATTCGATGAGAAGCATAAGACAGATGACATACCCAAGAGTAGCAGATCATGAATTCCTTTCATCTACATTATCCGACCACCAAAGGAAACTTTGGCTATAACTATATACATCCACGACCCACCGAGAATCAGTCAACAACAAAGCCCTACACTAGACCATGTAGGTCAAATTCGGTTCAAAGCATGAAGAATGAGCATCTGGACCAACTTCACATACAACAGTGTACCAGCATCTACTCTCTAAGTGAACAATGTTCCAACCTTTAATGCTAAACCAAGCAATGAACAACAGGCATGTGACACAGTTAACAGAACCTTATCGAAGAGTGCTACTAGGCAAAAGGTCACAGAAAAAGGGAGAGGAGAAAAGGGGATAAGAGTTTTAGATGGTCTAGAAAGATAACCCATCAGAAACTTCAAGAAGCAGCTCTATCAAGGACAAGTTATGATACAGACTAGCACACAACAAAAACAAATTGAGATGGCCAAAAAGTCAGAGGGCAACCTATCACGACCCGCACACAACCCATAAGCCAGAGACAGAGGCCATACCTGAGGTCCATTGGAGCAGTAATAGCAGTGTATTTGTATAGCCACCCATAGAAAGAAACATTCAGCCCTTACTTTATTCACCCAAGGCACTGCCTAATTACAATCCCTTGCTTCTACTCCAAGAAAAGCACACACCCAAGGCCAAGAGCTTATGTCACCGGCCCCATGCCCAGTGGAAAGAAATCATACCTACTTCTAAGAGTTTGGAACATCCTCAAACCTGAAACTAAGAACAAGTTACAGCCTTCCGAAGGTCAATTCCAAGCCAATATAATGTGTTGGTTCTTGTCATTTTCAAGTTCGAGACTAAGCAACCTGCTATCCATACGGTCATGTTCCTTTGAATAGAATGGGTATCCACATATTCATTGCAAAATACTCTGGAATTCCTTTCCAACCATCTCCAATTAATAGCAGCTTTGGTACCTTGTTAGCATAATTAATCAAACCATTTCCAATCTAAGAAGATGTATCCTAATCAATGGCCTGGCAGCAATCAAGGGATAGCCAAACATAGCATTTCCCATGACCATGCCAAATGCTATTACCAAAACTACAAAAAAGAGCTGATGAGAATGGGTAACTGCATAATAATTATGGTAACATCACCACATTGCGCTGTCAGATTTTCAAGCTTGTGCTTTCTTCATTTTTCCCTGATGCCTATTTCAAGTTTGGTCTGTAGCATTCGGTTGGGGCTTTAGTATTATGTTGTTATTTGATGATAATTTCAAGTTGCCTACTAAGGTAGTGTTTGCATGTTCCCCTATTTAATGATCTCGGATAAGGACTGAAGTCAAACTATTCATTCAAGTGTATGCCTCCACAAACTTGTTTTCACCAAAAGAACCATGATTTCTGAAAATTATGTTTACTAGGTCAATGAGCGGTAGGTTTGTTTATATCACATTCAGTAATCATCAACACATTCATGAAATGAACTCATTTTAGAGCAACAGATTAGTAATAATATCACTATAAAATCTCAAATGCCTCAAGATCTATTGAAAGAAGAGGACTACTAATAAAATTTCAGGATTTTATCACCTTATGTTGTGAACCGCCAGCATTTGTTGTAGGTTCCTTTCAGTGCTTCAAGTTTTGTCACAAAGGAACCATAAGAGCAAAATGGAATCCTTGCATTTTTCACATTCCACCATCCTTATTACTCCTATGATTCTCATTCAGCTGTATGCCATGCACTTTAACAGGACATACCTGATGTTGATGGTGATAGAGATTTTGGCATTAGATCATTCTCTGTCAGTCTTGGACAAGAAAAAGTAAGTATTAAACTCACTTTGATGAGTATCCCTTGCCCTGGACAAAAAGAAAACGTAGAGGAAAGAAAATAGTAACAAAATCACATACATAAGTCAAATGAGATTTTTATTCTTCTGCGAAGGTTTTTTGGCTTTGCATTAGCATGCTATTAATGGCATATGGAGCAGCTGTGGTGATAGGAGCTTCATCTTCATTCCTACCAAGCAAGCTTATTACTGTATGTCCCATTATTTGTACTTATGCATGTGTATATGATATATCCATTGCGTATCTTAACTTCGCAAAGTGACTGTGTGGTAAATTTGTTGCAGGTTTTAGGCCACTGCTCACTTGCTACTTTTCTCTGGCTTCAAGCTCGATCTGTTAATCTCACTAGTAAAGCATCCATAACTTCTTTTTACATGCTCATATGGAAGGCAAGTAAATCTATCTTCAAAACTACCACAACCTAATAGTCATGAGAGAAAATGTTTAGATGCATTTTGGAAATGAAAGTGTTCTCCATTAAAACTGTAGAATACATGATACAAGAAAGTTCCTTAGTGTCATTTTGGCTTCAAATCAGAACCATTTCAAAAAATTAATGTGGTCATGCTTTGGTTGATTTTGTTAGTTTCTCTGTTTCAGCCCTTTTCTGCCACTCAGTTCAGGGCCTTACAAAAAAAATTCTACTTCAGATTGATTGGCTTCAACATAATTGTTCTTGCAGCTATTCTACGCAGAGTATCTCCTCATACCTTTTGTGCGTTGAGACAAAATGCAATCTTTGGATGCCTGGAATTACTACAAACATCTCAGTCCTGCAATGCTGTTTGTTCGTCGAGCAAGATACATCTTCGCCTTCTTTGTCAATGAATAGTAGAATGATGTCTCCATAGTATTGTGCAAGCATTCCCACATGTGGGTCGTTTACGATTCCATGGTTGAGCATAATCTCTAGCTTAAATCTGTTTACATGTAATGTGTGAAAGTTTGCGGCTACCTCGTGTTAACATGTTACTGATTACACTCTTTATCCGCTCAAAGAAAAAAGAAAGATCATTTAGGCTTATTTCACCCTACAAGAAGAGGGGAAGAACACCAAACATTATAGTTTGAATTCCATTTTGCAAGTACTTACCTAGGGCTGAGATGTGGCTCATGGACTCATTGTCTGAACGTCTAGCACGGGGTGAAGCATGTTTTTGGATTTGTGTCCCAGTTCAGTTTCATCCTTAGTGTCATTATATTTGTGTTACTATTGGGGTTGCTATTGTCATTCTTATACTGCCCTAAGGACTGGTAACAAGGAAATGTTCATTAAAGAAAAGTGAGTCGGTCTCATGCACCACCCTAGGAGTACATTTAAAAAGGTGATATTAGCGACAAACTCTAACTTTTAGTGGCAAAACATGTGGGAAGCATTGTAGGGTATGCAATAGCAATTTTATTTATTTATCTAGTAGTACAGTCTTTGTAGTTCTTTTGAGTATTACGGTCAGACCTTCCCTTACAAAAAGATCCTGAATCTTCCCTTACAAAAAGATCCTGAATCCACTTCTCTGTATGCTCGTGCCAATTAATAGCATGATGATACGAAGAGTTGGCTTTGCATGTTACCTCATAAAAACATGGATTTGTTGTATTTTTTTTTTTCTAGTTCTCGGGTATATTGAAGCACGGTGATATCGTATCTTGATTGGGTCGCCAATGTCGTGATGGTACCCAAGTCGAGCGACCGTTGGCGGATATGCATCGACTTCACTGACCTCAACAAGGCTTGCCCAAAAGACAGCTACCCGCTGCCGCGAATTGACATTTTGATTGATGCAACTTCGGGTCATGAGCTGTTAAGTTTCATGGATGTGTATTCTGGGTACAACCAGATAAAGATGTGTGTAGATGATATCCCCAAGACCTCCTTTATTACAGAACGGGGATTATATTGTTATAAAGTCATGCCTTTTGAACTCAAGAATGCGGGGGCAACTTATCAGCGCCTCGTTAACATGATCTTCCATGACTCAATTGGGAGAAACATGGAGGTATACGTGGATGACATGCTGGTCAAGAGTGTGGAAGCCGAGGCTCATGTGAAAGACCTCAAGGAAACCTTCGACATCCTGATAGCTTATAACATGAAACTAAACCCGCTCAAGTGTGCGTTTGGTGTAGCATCAGGGAAGTTCTTAGGATTCGTGGTATCTCAACGAGGTATCGAAGCAAACCCAGAAAAGATAGGCGCTATTCATGCCATGAAGTCGCCTAAGACAATCAAGCAGGTTCAGGAGCTTACAGGAAGAGTGGCGGCTTTGGGAAGGTTCATGTCCAAGTCAGCCGAAAAATGCCTCCCCTTTTTTAAGGCTATCAGGAAGGCGAAAGATTTCGAGTGGACCGAAGAATGCCAGAGGTCGTTCGAAGAATTGAAGCAATACTTGTCGTCCCCGTCGCTCCTTACAAAACCGATTACTGGTGAAGACTTGTTCTTATACCTATCGGTTAGTGAAGTAGCGGTAAGCACGGTTTTAATCCGAGAGGAAGAAGGCAAGCAAAGACCTGTTTATTACATGAGCAAGGTCTTACAGGACGTGGAAACGAGGTACCCTCGAATAGACAAAGTGGCCCTTGCCCTTGTCACATCGGCGAGGAAATTGAGACCATATTTCCAGTCGCACACTATCGTTGTGTTGACTGATCAACCATTGGGTAAAGTTCTCCAAAATCCTGATGCGTCAGGGAGATTGGTAAACTGGTCGGTGGAACTGGGCGAGTTTGATATTAGATATCAGCCCCGTACAGCAATTAAGGCTCAAGCCTTATCAGATTTTGTTGTTGAGTGCACAATACCGGAGAACCCCCCGCAGTTGATTCTTTCAGAAGTTTCGGATCCTTGGCTCCTTTATGTTGACGGCTCTTCCAAGGTAGGAAGTAGCGGAGCCGGGCTTATACTTATCAGCCCTGAAAAGTTTGTGATTGAGTACGCCCTCCGCTTCAATTTCCAGGCATCAAACAATGAAGCTGAGTACGAAGCGCTCCTAGCAGGAATAAGGTTGGCACACTCTCTCAAAGTTGACTCTCTTTCCGTCCATAGCGATTCTCAATTAGTTGTGAATCATATCTTGGGAGAATATGGAGCGAAAGATGATAGAATGGCCCAGTATCTCCAAGCCGTGAAAACGGAAGCTGCTAAGTTCAAAAATTTCGCCATCCGCCACATATCGCGAGACCAAAATGCCCAAGCAGACTCACTGTCAAGACTGACTTCCGAGGACATTTCGGAGTTAAACCGGGCAGTATACATTGAGTTCCTCCAAGAAAGAAGTATCCAGCTCTCAAAGGAGGTGGATGTAGTAGAACATGAACCTTGCTGGATGGACCCAATTATTCAGTACCTCGTCTCGGGAGTGTTACCGTTAGAGAGAAGCGAAGCGCGCAATTTACGTGCTAAAGCTGCTCGGTTCGCCCTTGTAGATGGGATGCTATATAAGAAGTCTTTTAGCCTGCCATACCTAAAGTGCTTGAGCCCTAGAGAGGCAGACTATGCGTTACAGGAGGTCCATGAAAGGATTTTCGGACAACACTTGGGTGGAAGAAACCTGGCGCACAAAATCTTGCGGCAAGGTTATTATTGGCCGGGGATGCAGAGAGATGCGATAAAGTTCACAAAAAAATATGACCGCTGTCAAAAATTTTCCCCGCTCACACACACGCCGGCGACACCCCTTAGTATCTTGACTTCCCTAATTCCGTTTGCAATGTGGGGAATGGATATTTTGGGCCCATTTCCGATGGCTACCGGGCAAAGGCGTTTTGTGATAGTCGCCATCGACTACTTCACAAAATGGACTGAGGCCGAATCGTTGGCCACCATAACGGCATCGAAATGCGAAGAGTTCTTCTGGAAGAACGTTGTCTGCCGCTTTGGGGTTCCAAAGGTCCTGATCACTGATAATGGGAAGCAATTCGACAATTCAAACTTTCGAAGCTTTTGTGAAGGTCTCTCTATTGATCTCCGTTTTACGTCGGTCGCTCATCCCCAATCCAATGGACAGACAGAGAACATGAATCACTCAATCCTTCAAGGATTGAAAAGGAAGCTGGACGATGCGAAGGGGGCATGGGTTGATGAGCTTCCTAAGGTACTTTGGGCATACCGCACAACACCCCATTCTGTGACAGGCAAGACACCATTTCTCCTATGTTTCAGGACAGAGGCGCTGCTACCCATAGAAGTGGGCCTCCCCACGGTTCGAGTGTTGCAATTTTCAGAGGCAGAAAATGAAGAAGATCTCAGAGGGAATCTGGATCTATTAGATGATGTGCGAGCCCAAGCCTTAGATCGGATGATTTCAACAAAACAACGAGTTGCAAGATTCTACAATCGAAAGGTCCGAATGAGGATATTTAGAGTCGGCGATCTAGTCCTCAGAAAATTAGAAGTTTCAAACCCTAAGGCAGCTGTGGGGAAGTTGTCGCCAAATTGGGAAGGACCTTACAAGATATCGAAGGTGCTTAGACCAAGCGCTTATTCACTGGAAACACTTTCAGGAGAAGCGATCCCGCGAACATGGAATGTTGACAACTTGAGGAAATACTACCAGTAGAATATTGTGTCTGTCACAAGACGTTTTTTTTTTTTTTGGGGGAAAGTGGCATAGAACATAGTTGGAGAGTAGAGATGAAGTGTTTAGAGATGAAGTGTTTCCGTTATAATAAAAGCAGCTGCAGTTTGAAGTATATCGTTTCGTCTACCCAATATTAACATCTTCATTATTGTTTGAAGGAGGTATTGCTTACATTAGCATAACGATCATTGGTTAACTCAGTTAACGATAGTCATGTTCCCAAGAACGACGTACATTCAATGCCCGAGCAGACTGCCCGAACAGACTGCTCGATTAAGTGAAACCACGAATGTTGCTCAAGCAAAGTATCACCCAATGTGATAGGGTAAGACACAAGTCTTACCTAACACGGTCTAGCTTTAGTTCTAGCCCGAGAAACGGCAAAACCATGTGGTAGATCGTCGCCCCACCCTGTTTTGTTAATTCGAAACATGGCCAAGCGTGAGTGCGAGGCTTCTTTGCCAGCCCTTAGCTGACGATAAGGGTTCGCGTCAAAGTAAAAACAAAATATCACCCAATGTGATAGGGTAAGACACAAGTCTTACCTAACACGGTCTAGCTTTAGTTCTAGCCCGAGAAACGGCAAAACCATGTGGGAGATCGTCGCCCCACCCTGTTTTGTTAATTCAAAACGTGACCGAGCGTGATTGCGAGGCTTCTTTGCCAGCCCTTAGCTGACGATAAGGGTTCGCGTCAAAGTAAAAACAAAGTAAAAGGTGAAAGATTCAAAACTGAGTTGCAAAGACAAAACCCCTCAAGGGGTAAACAAAAATGTTTCCATTTGCAAGCCTCTGAGGCAATAATAGTACTGAGGGAACATCAAATGGGAATTACAAAACGTCAGGGGAATAATCATAAATTGCCCTAAGACGCAGGAGCATTCCCGGATCGAACACTTTTCTCCCCGGGAGAAATAGCATCTCCAGCTTCAGTAGGCGCAGCAGTTTCCCCCGATGGTGATTCAAAGCTGGGAACCACAACGTCCTCCATAAAAAGACTCGGATACTTGGCCACCGTTAGATCCTTGGCTTTCTGAAAGCCCTCATTAAAATGGAAAGCCCATCTTCTGTCCGCTTCCATAGCCATTCATCACCAGCGGTACCATCAAGGAATGCCTGGATGGCCTTGTTCCCAATCTCGGCTTTATCATGCCTTAGCTTCTCACATCTTTTTTCCAAGCGATCGAGCTTGGTTAGCAGATCAACATTCTATGTCTTGAGGTCTTTGACTTCCTTATCAAGCTTGTTAGCCTTGCTTTCCGCTGCTCTCTTCTCAGTCTCAGCACTGCGGGCCACATCCATCGCCATTGTGAATTTGTCCTGCATCTGGCTGCTGTAGCAGTATGCCTGAAAAAGAGGAGAGATGAAGATGATTAAATGTCAGAAGAACAGGAGGAATTTAATTGAAAGCTCAAAAAGAATGAAGTAATTCAAATTACGTTATAAGCAGCCTGGACGTGCACCATAGCGAAGGCCTCATGCGGCTGGTTTTCCAAGATCAGTTTATCGCCTGGCAAAACCCCGTGAGCCAAGTGCTGAGCAGAAACATGCGAGCTTGGCATTCCCAAGTCCCCTCTCTTGATGGTCCATAGGGGACGAAAAATTGGATCCTTGCCAATAGGAACGTCCTCGACCACAAGCGGAGCCACTGGAGGAGTTGGAGCACGGGCCCTTTTCAGAAGAGGGGAAGAACCTTCGCCTGTACCTTCTTTCCTCTTACCTTTAGAAGCCTTTTGGAGCAGGCCGAAAAAATCACCTTTTGCGCCTTCACCTTTGCCAGCCATTTCTAAAAAAAGGAACAAGGTCAGATAACATGTTTACAATTATAACGGCAACGAATACATAAACATGGCTGTAGACTCTACCTAGACTTGGAGTTCTAAAAAGTGACGTTCCTATCGCCATCCTTTGAGTCTTAGGCCCCAAGACACTTCGCAACTCTACAACAGGAGTTGGAGGAATAGGCAAAGCGGGGGCGGGATGAATGAGTCCCGCATGCCGCATCTCTTGATCTGAAAGAGGCTCATCAATATTGAGAACACCCCTCCTCTTTATATGATCAATCAGTTTTTTTGTGGTAGCATTGGGAGCCAAAGAACCTTTCTTTTCATAATCTTTACAATACCCATTCCACTTTCTTGGGAACTCCTATTTACCGTTTGGCCGCTGAATGAAGAAATACCGGGAATGCCAACCTTTGTTGGATTTAGGACCCCCCTTTATAATTCGGAGCCGATTGTGAATATAATACCAATCGACACTTTTGGCCACATTTTTTATAAAGCACACTTCAAGGTATAACCTCATAAAGTCATGGACCGTCACTGGGTACCCTGAAGTTTGCACAAGGTAGATCAAACCAATGAGTTTTCTCCACCCGTTGGGCACAAGTTGACCTGGCTCCATTTTGTAGTGGTTGAAAAAGGCGACAGCAAAGGGGTGCATGGGAACTCTATAACCAGATCTAATCTGACCTTCGTAGACACTTGTTTCCAAGTCCGTACCATAGTTGGCAGGCTCTTGGAGTGCTGGAACCCGAGCAGAGAAGGGAGGAGGCAAAGGTATTTCTTCCAAAAGCTCGACTATGCTTTCTTTCGTCATCTTGTTCCTCTTCTCGTCTGCGGAGAACCAAGTGTCTTCGTTAAATTTCTCCTCGGCTTCATCCTTGATTTCTGCGAGAGCATCTATACGACGAAACGAAGTGCTGGCTTGGGGAGTAGAAGTTCCTACTTGACTTCTATGAGTTGAAGTACCTACTTGTGAAGATCTAGTTTCTGAACCACTCTCTATATCGTTTTCTGTTGAACTACTCGAAGGTGAAGAAGAACTACTTGAAGTTGATGAAGACATATTCTAAACAGACTCTATGATATTTAGAGCTACTAAAGGGATATAGATATGTGCCGAGCAAGAAAAAAGAGAAGAATAACTTACTTGTTAGAGATGAGCCGAACAGAGATAGAGTGAGTAGCAGGGGGCAAATGAGGAGAGGAGCTACAAATATATATAGATAAGAGTTGGAGTAACCGCCATTGTAAAGGCGGCAACATTTAATTCCCGTCGTGTGCGTTTCTCGGAGTATTAAATTTTTGAACTTTAAAATTTAACCGCCACAATTTTGGCGGCTAAAGGAACGTTACAACTGAATCGATTCCCGCCACGTGGCAGAGTGCCCGAACAGAGTGCCCGTGTAGAGTGCCCGTGAGAGTGCCCGAGCAGAGTGCCCGTGCAGAGTGCCCGAGCAGAGTGCCTGAGCACAATATGCCCGAGCAGAGTGCCCGAGCACAATATACCCGATCAGAGTGCCCAAGCATAATTCGACCAGAATGCCCGAGCACAATATACCCGATCAGAGTGCCCAAGCACAATTCGAGCAGAGTGCCCAAGCAGATTGCCCGAGCAGAGTGCCTGAGCACAATATGCCCGAGCAGAGTGCCCGAGCACAATATACCCGATCAGAGTGCCCAAGCACAATTCAAGCAAAGTGCCCGAGCAGATTGCCCGACCAGAGTCGCCGTGTAGAGTGCCCGAGCAAGATGATCAACCAAGCCTCCCGACCAGAGATCCCGAGCAGGGTGCCCGACCAGAGATCCTGAGCAGGATGCCCGAGCAAGCCTCCCGACTAGGATGCCTCCTCCCCAGCAGGATGCCCGACCAGGTCTCCCGAGCAGTTTGCCCGACCAGAGATCCCGAGCAGGATGCCCGACCAGAGATCCTGACCAGGTCTCCCTAGCAGGATGCCCGACCAGAGATCTCGAACAGGATGCCTGACCAGGCCTCCCGACTAGGATGTACGACTAGGATGCCCAACCAGGATGTCCGACCAGGATCTCCGACCAGAATTCCCGAGCAGGATTCCCGACTAGGCCTCCCGAGCAGGATGCCCGACCAGGCCTCCCGAGCAGGATGCCCGACCAGATTTCCCGACCAGAACGTCCGACCAGGACTCCCGAGCAGGATGTCCGACCAGATCGTCCGAACATGAAATTTTGAGTGTTGAAACACTCAAAATCTCCGAATTGCCACGGACACGGAAAATTGGTGGCTGAATGGTTTTTAGTCGATTTTCTACACTATATGCCTTTAACTGTTCACTTGAGGGAACGGTCAAAGACAGGGGGCATTATGATATGGCTAAATATATCCACCCAACCGACTAATGACACGTGGCATGTTTGACTCTGAGTGGACTAACGAACCTGTATCGGGATAGAACCTAAGAGAGGTGATAGAAGCCGTTAAGGACTCAAGTGCTAAAGGAAGAGTCCTAACATGGCTCTTCTACAAGAAGATCAGTCAGAAAAGAGTTCTAAAGAGGAGAGGAGTCTAGAAATGACCTATATATTGGGCAGATCCTCAGGTACACAGACAAGTTCACACACAAGCACTCAGTGCATTTTCAGCTATTCAGAATCCTACCCTAGTAGCGTCGTTCTGACTTTAGCATCGGAGCCGCCTCCACCGGAACATCCCCGGTGGTCACTCTGTGTTTCTGTTTTGCAGGCTCATTTCCTAGCTGTGGTCCCGATCAAGATTTAAGTAGTAACACACGGTAACATCACTTACATGCATAGTTATCTCGCAATAGGGATGGCAATTAAGGGGCCTAATTAGAGCCCCGTCTCGCCTTAATGGTACCTACTCGGGAATCTCTAAATGGATATGGGGTAAATGGGAGATCTAACCAAATGGGACTATTTGGATTTTCCTTCGCCAACAAAACCCAAATAGACTCTCTTTCTCTCTCTCTCTCTCTCTCTCCCCCCCCCCTCCCCCCACCCCACGCGCGGGTGCGCAAGCCGCGAGTTGGTAGCCACCGTTTGTCATCGCCTACCTCCGTCTCTTGCCTCTCGAGGCCCACTGCCTACCGCCTCTCGCAGCCCGACACCGCCAGCTACCGCCTCCTACCATTACCACCATATAATTCTAGCACCCTCTGCAGGCAGTCGTTGCCGACAGCAGCCACCAGCTGGTGCCAGTAAAAATGTAAACAGCCATCGCCTACCGTTCCTTCTGGAAAATTTGAGTAGATGTTGGCTCCACCCATTCTCGGCTGCCACCTCCGCCTACCACCACTATTAGAATAAAGAAATTAGTTTTTGTAAGAAAAATGTGACCAGTTTAAATAAAAGAACTTAGGAACTATAAGGGTTGAGCTCTATAGAATCTAAATGGAATTTGGGCAAGACGAGGCGGAATGGGCTAAATCAAGGATGGAGCAATATAGGCATACGACAACTGGGGATGGAGCAGGGTACCACATATTGTCATCATATACCTCGCAGTAAAAACTTTCCTTTTTGGTGCATTAATATATACACACCCATATACTATATATATCTATACTACTTATAAAAGTGTGAATAAGTGTAAATTATTTTTTGGACACAAACACCTTAACAAGTTAAATATATTGACTTCAATATCCTTTTTAGTATTATTACACCACTTCTTCCTCAATAAATACAGACGAAACTTAATTGACTCCTTACTGATTATTAGTCTCCATCATTAATAACTTCACATTTCAATCTTCAACGATACGTTTTGCTTTACCTCCTGAACGATTATTCATCTCCATCATTGCATGGTGATAAAATTAAAATATCGTTCCAATCCTGATTTATTAGGCGTCCACAAAACATTTGTGCATCATCATCGAATTAGAAGGTTGTCTTATTGGTGCTGTATTTATGTTCGACAGTACAGTCTCCTTTCCATTTTCACAAATTGATAAATAACGTGTAATATTTCATGTGAACTATGTATGACTCCATGTACTTTTGAGCAATAATCTGGGTTGAATCCATAATATCTTTAACTTCAAATATTCCTGAGAATCTGGGAGTATGGTAGAGGCATGTGAGTTAAGGGATTTAATTTAGGTCTTAGTTTGCTCTTTAATCATTTCTTAAATTATATATTACAATTTTCAAAAGATTTGTTGGGAGATTATATTTATAGATCTACTCATGCTTATTTTCATGGTTGTTTGTATTGATACAAAAGTTGATTTTATTATGAGCAATATTAGCTTAAGTTTGGGTTTAATGAGAGTCGTGGGATTTATAGACCTGGTTCAAATTGGTTTGACTTTAAAGCTTCGAACTCAGGCAGAATCTAATTCATATCTCATAATGCAAGATGACATGAAATTCCCTTCCTACATATTTTTCCTTGAATCACTTCTGTGACATATAAAAATGCCATGAATTAAGTAGATTCCATTGTTTGCTTCAGCAAGTTACAGCTATTGTTACTCTGTATTTGGTTATTGCCATCATCCATGGGGAAGGAATTGAATTGTGTTAAAGATTTTCTTATAGGCTCTCATGTGGTTGCACCAGAAGGAAAATGCTTCATACAAATCTGGATATCAATAAAAATCAACTAGTTGGAATGTGCCAAAGCTCATAGAATCCAAGAAAGGGGTAAATTGTTACTTCAACTAAAATATCTTTCTTCAATAATGTTACCACGTGAAAAGTCTCGTAAGGTAGGTATGCACAGGAAGCCAATTTCCTCATTAAGATGGTAAAATAAAAAAGAAAGATGAAAGAATTCAAAGACGAAAAGTATCGAAAGAAGGTTTAAGTATGGCTTCACGGTGATGAGCATTGTCGGGAAGCCATAAAAAATGAAAATTGATATGCCATTGCTTGAGAACTACTTTCAAACGATTGAAAAATTGTTCATTTATTCGATTTAGCATGTTGTAACATGAAATTTTTATATTGATTAATATTTTCCAGGCATATATACTTGAACGGGCTCTGTTAGACACTTTCATATCAATAAGTTGTGATAATTTCGGACGTTATATTGTTAGCTGAAACTTTTAGATTATAATTTTGCAATTGACACATTGGTAGTCTACTGGTCTTATTTGAGATTGCCAGAGTCAATACAATGTTTATGTTTTGATGTAATTATCAAAATGAGATACGAACGTAAAATTGTTTCATTTCAATAATTTTATCATAATAAAGACAAATGCCTACGTGCAACGCACATACACTCTACTAGTAGAAAGGCAAATGCCGGCTTTGAAGAAAACGGGAGATAGAAGCGGAAAAACAGCAAGGATTTTACTTCCATTGGTATTAGAGTTCGGTAAGTGACCTAAAACTTTTTCTTAGTAAAAGGCTCAGGAATTTTATTAAATAAAAGGTAAGTTACAAGAAATGGTACGTCCGTTTGGTATCTAGAAGATTGAATAAAAGGCAATAGTGCATAGGGATGGCAATGGGGTGGGTCAGATGCGGATCTTATTAGATCCACACCCGCCCCGGTAGCCCAATTTCGTGACTCCGACTCCGACCCGCTCCGCCTTCGGATCGAGATATGGGAATACCATCCCCGATCCAATGGATTACAAAAAACCCCGACCCCGCCCCGCACCGCCTCGCAATCTACTCCCTCAAACCCCACCACTACACAACCATTCTGAAACCCCACCAAGAAGCTCAAAAAAGACCATGAAAATGCTTTATTTCCTCTTTTCTCTCTCTACAAAAAGCTCAAACATCACTAGAAGCACACAAAAAAAACTCCATCGCAACTTTTAACACATAATTTGATAATAGACACAGAAAATGAAATCAAAGTTCATTATAGCTTCAGATTCAAATTGTCCAAAAAATAAAATTTATGGAGTCAACAACAATTGGCGACGCCGCGGTCCACGACACAAGCATCTGGTACACTGCCGCAGCAATTGGAGGTGGATGAGCTTCGGCGGTGGATTGGAGATGGTTGACTGGCAGAGACAAACGTTTGTATTATGCGGCGAAGACAGGCGTTGTACCATGCGGGGAAGAGAGACATGCATTGTACCATGCGGCCATGATCGTACGACGTACCAACGTTGAGAGAAGTGAGAGTTTGAGAGAAGGGGCGGCAGAACAGAGAGAGAAGTGAGAGTTTGAGAGAAGGGGCGGCAGAACAGAGAGGCAAGAGAAAGAAAGAGGCTTTATCCATTATATGTACTATAAGATGGATGGTCGAGATCGCCTAGATCTAGGGTTAGGATAAAAACTAATTATATATAAGACAACGGGGTGGGGCGGTTAGCCTAAATACCAAACCCGACCCGTACCCGCTGCGGGTTTAAATTTTATATACCATACCCGCCCCGTAACCCGGTCAAAGTCAAGAAAACCCGCTCCTATAGGATCGGGGCGAGGAGGATATCCACTGGTTGCGGATCAAATTGCCATCCCTAATAGTGCATAGCTTCATAGTCATTCAAAGTCCCGAATGTTCAGTCATTGACCGACTCTTAAAAGCTCAATTAGAACAATGGTCGGTCCATTAGTTAGCTAAGTAATTATGCTCATGAATTTTATTTATTCATTTAAAATAGTTTTCTATTTGAATTCAAATTAAAAACTAACTTATTTGAATAGGTTAGATTACTCCATATCATTTTAATTCATTTTTCTTGTTGAATCATTTAGCTTACTTTATAAGATAGGTTAGTAGTATAAATAGAGATATTTGGCCATTAGGTTATATGTCTTGAGCCTTGAGTGTGTCGTAAATTATTTTGTAATAGCTATTTTACTATTAAGTAAAAAAAATTGCTTCGTCATCCTATGTTGTGAGCATAAATCCTTTTTTTACGTGCTTGAGGTAGCAATATTAATGATCTATTGTTATAGTCTTTTCTTAGTTCGGTTTTGTGTTCTCGTTTTGAGTGTTCAAGGCTTAGTTGCAAGAAACTTCTCATATGGTGACGCTTCTCTCCTGGAAACTCGCTTTTGCAATCCCAAGTTAGGAGCTTCATGGGATCTCATGCCAAGCTCTTATGGGAACTCGATTCTGTTAGCTGGACAGAGATGCATAAAACAAGAGAGAGAGTACCTGAAAATCAAACCCTTTTCGACTTAATTCCTTGTTTATCTCTTCCTTCAACTCCATAAAGCCTCCTTGTTTGTTGTTGCTGACTACCTTCCTCGAGAGAGCAGAGCTTGTCAATCACTGCTCTCTCTCTCTCTCTCTCTCTCGTGTAAACTATATTCAGCAAATGGTAATACTCTTTTACGCATTTATTTATTCAAGCAGCTCTTAAGCTCATATTTTTTCACGTGCTTACGCTCCCCCGCCCCTATTCCCGCCCCCCCTCCTGCTTTGTGCAACTATGGTTCAAGGTGACTGCAATATTATACTTTTTAGAGTTTTCGTTGCATGTGTCCTCTACAAAGCGATACTAGACTCGGTCAATTACTGGGTGAATCTACACACCATTACTTTGCACATCGGGCTCAATTCAGCCAAAGAAAAGATGGCGGTGACTCGAGTTTCTCGTTTTCTCGCAAGCTCAACAATTCATACTATGATCTGTAGAATTCACGTTATACACACCCCATTTTTGTAGTCTTCTTATTTATTTATTATTGTTGAGCTTTATTGATAATTAAGGTTTATTATTGATTATAGGTGCAGGACTAGTAATAGATTATGAACTAAATTTATTATAATTAATCCAATTAAGTCCAATCCAGTCCAATTTTGTCCAGTCCAGGTTGGTTTGGTACATTCCAGTCCAGTGTGAGTCCACTCAAAAGATGGTAATTGCTTAGATAATTTCGAAATATCTTGTGATTAATCCATAGTGCACACAAATCACTGCAACAAAAAGGGTCTTTAACGACGGACCCAAATCCATTGATAAATGTCACCTTTAGTGACAGATTCCCCCGTCGCTAAAGATTTTTGGCGATGGACTAACCCATCATTAAAACCTATAGCGAAGGACTTTTAGCGACTGACTTACACCGACGAGTAATCCGTCGCTAAAAGTATTTTTCACAATTTTTATTTTTCGGGCAAAATTTGAAAATAAATTCAGCGACGGAATATTTGCGATGGATATATCTCTCACTAAATTTTTTTTATATAACTTTTAGCGGCGGATTATAATCCAGCGTTAAATGCCCGTCGCTGAAAGGTTGTTTTAAGTAATTTTTAACGATGATAAAGTTCGTCGCTAAAAGTAAAAAAAAATTGAAAAATAAATACTTTAACAACGAACCTTTAGCAATGGGTAAGTCCGTCGCTAAAAGTTGATTTAAATGAAAACCCAATCTTCCTTCTTTCTTCCCCCCGTTGCTGCTCTCTCTCTCTCTCTCTCTCTCTCTCTCTCTCTCTCTCTCTCTCTCTCTCTCTTACCACCTCCCAAGCCCCGACCCGCGGTCACCGTAACCCCGCGCCCAAAGCCCCACTGTAACTCTGTCCTTGTCGTGCCCACAGCCCCGTCGTCGTAAAGCCCTGCCGTAATGCCACCACGTCTGCCACGTTCGCCACTGTTGCACCCTGCCGCTGCCGTCACCTTACGCCATAGCTGCACCCCACCACTTCTCCCATTATTAGGTATTTTTTTTAATTATTGCTATAATTGTTGTAGAAAATTTTTTAATTAGTGTTATAATTATGGTTATTTTTATAATTGTTGTAGAATTTAGTGACATTTATTAATGTCGAATAACAACTCCTTACTTCCGCACTTAAACCGAAAGGCCAATCATCAACTCCATAATTTCAAAATCATAATCCTAATAATAATGAAAGTCGCCAGACCAGCTAGTCAGGTTAAAAGCGGTAACGAACGATCGTTATTCTTCTGAATTAAACCCTAATTAAACCATAAACCCTAACCCGTATTTTAACTGTAAACCCTAAATCGTAACCCTGACCCTAAAGCCAAATCCTCAACCCCAAATCCTAAACCCTAAATTATGTACCTTAAATCCAAACCTAAATCGATAGTTAGGAAAAAACCTTAAACCCTAATTTACCCTTATTACCCCTAATTAACCCTAACTAAACCTAATTAATCCTAATCAACCATAATTAAACCCAATTAACCCTAATGAAACCCTAATTAAACCTAACTACCCCTAATTAATCATAATTAACCCTGATTAACATAATTAAACCTAGTTAAACCTAAATACCCCTAATTAAACCTTAATGAAACCCTAATTAATCACAATTAAACCCAAATTAAATCCTAACCCGCCCTAATTACCCTAATTAAACCCTAATACATCCCTAATTAACCCTTGTAAGCCCTAGTTAATTGTAATTAATCCCTAATTAACCTTAACTACCCTACTTAAACCCTAATACATTCTCAATTAACCCTAATAAGCCCTACTTAACCCTTAACTCTAATTAACCTTAAACCGTACCCCTAAATACAAACCTACTCATACTTAAGTCGTATATCCTAACACTTAAACCTTAAATACAACTCTAAACATAACTAAACCGTAAACCCTATTTATTAATCCTGAACCGTGTCTCTATATCGCAATATCACAATCATAGGTGACATAATATCAACTCCGCGCATGAATTCCATATTCCACTAAAAAACATGAATTGGCTGCCCGCGAATATTCGTTGTTATTTTGTGAAGTCCATTGAGAACAAATTGTAACCAACTTGTTGTCATTGAA